>MUZC01004468.1:1437348-1448286 GCA_002072015.1 Radix auricularia | reverse complement strand
AAAAAATACATAACTAATTTTTGTGATACAACTTAAATCTAATTATTATGCTACTGTATTAGTGTTTTTAGTATTGTAATTTTCATAATGTAAATAAAGAATAATATTAGTACATAAAATTGTTTAAACGTTTTTCTGGAATATTGTTTCACATACACACACACCAGGAGAAAACTGAGTTTCTATTTATTTGTATCAGTATTTTTTACATTAATACTAGTATGTGTCATTGACTAATTTAGTAGAGCCTGAATTTATTACATTTGAATTCATATTGTATTATACCGACTAAAAATAAATATTTATTTGTCTTCTTCCAGAAGAATTACAGATTGAGAAGTTTGAGTTACAAGTCTTTAATCAAAAAATCATTTTGATAGAAAAATACGATCTGATTAAAGTGAATTCACTCACGTTAGAAACTAATACAAGATTTCATTTTAAATGTTTAGCAAGTGGAGAACCTTTAGAGTATGTGGCAATTACGTCTAAAAACAATGTTACAAGAAATGATACAAAACACAATTTCACCTCAGCATCAGTAGACTACATAATAGACACAGTTGATTGTAGACATTCATCAGATTACACGTGTCAAGCAGGAAGTATGGCAGGACATAAACAAAAAACTACAACAATAATCATCAAATGTTGGTATAAAATTTCTTGTTAAACTAAAATTATTTCAAAATATACTTCTGTAATTCCGTTTGACTGAACCAATTTTTATATTTAAAAAAAAAGTAAAATGTTCATGTTGTTTGAATTAAAATAAATTGTTTTGCGCTTCATCTGTGAATTTTAAATGTAATGTATTTCTTTTAAAAGACATATATTATTCACTACTCGATTCAATTTATTTTATTGTTTTTAAAGCATGCAAAAAATCTATATTTTCACATAGCTGTTTAATTGATAAAACAAACTTTGAATTACGTGTCAAGCGGAAATTATGCATAAAAAGCTGATAACAATTTTAAAATCATCTTCCATGAATATTAAAATTTCTTTGATGTAGTTATTTCTTATCTCCAGGTCCAGTGTCTGAGGTTAAGTTTAATTTCAATAAGAAAAATAATTACGCTGCCTTCAACAACCTGCAAGAAGATATGACGATGACATGTGAAGATAATGATCGTCCCAATTCTTTAACTTTATATAGCCGAAGAAATAGAAGCCATCGCCTTAACTACACAGAAAATACTAACAGAGTTACCTACAAAATGTCAAGTGTTAAATGTGAGGATATGGGAACTTACATTTGTGTTGTGAACAAGTCAATACCTCAACTTGGACTTCACCGTCAAGATCTGTACAATGTCACGGAAGTACCATTGGATGTCTCTGTTAATAATTGTTAGTAATATACAATTGATATAGTTTTTGTGAACTTATAATTATGTCAAAAAAATATATTTAGGTAATTGTCCCAAACAAGTACGCTACATTTCGTACATGAAATTTATAGCTCGTGTAAACATTTCATGATGTGCAAATTAAAGTTGAAAAAACAAAACATACCAATTAAAAAAACAAACAAAAATAAAACGCTCAATTTTATTTAAGTTTTGAGTTTGCATATCTTGAGCTACATAAGATAAATTATCTCTACAATACGCAATAGTCTATGTGATTATAACTTCATAAATAGTAGAGTCTGTAAAGTATTGACGCTTTCGTAGTGTAGTATTAACAAACAATAAAGAATTAACATTTTTTATAAATTTATGCTATCTATTTGGAGGGTCTAGGCGATTCTGAGTAAATTTAAACGGAAATACTTTAAATCTTAAAGATATTTTAATGTATAAATAAATTTTAATGTATAATTTCTTTAACAGACAATTGATAAAATACATATTTTTATCTCCTTCAATTTTAATATTTTATATTTATATTGTGTAAAATGCTTTTTCTTTTAGATGAAGAGAATTTTAATTAGAATAATGCGTTAAAAGAACATAAAATTTTATATGAATATTCATTGCAAACAGGTCCTCCACGACTGTGTCATGAAACAATAAAAGACAACAAAATAACAAGGGAATATGAAATGTACATGTGTATAAACATCTGTGTAGAAGTGTCCATTGGGACCCGAGTCTTTGGAGTGTCTTACAATGGGAAATGGGTGACAAATGGAACATGTAAGGAAGGAATGTGTCTGGATTGTAAAAAACACGATGGATCTCAATTTAAACATAACTTAAACATTACTTGCTCCAACATAGATAAACGACAGCTCAATGATGTGATTGTTTACATTGGATCGGGATACAACTATAAAAATAACTACATGAACTACACGGTACGCTTCAACTCTGATTGTGAGTATAACTCTCGGAATTTATTAATCATGATGGAAGATAAAAAAAAAAAATTCAATACTATATGTTATCGATATCTATACATAATAAATCAATTTATTAATATATATATATATATATATATACATATATATATGACAAAAGTCTCCGTCTTTAAGATATGTCTGTGTGCTAGATTATTATTTTTTAAAATAAATATTTTAAATATTTATTTTTTTAAAAGTTAGTTTATTCCGATTGTTAAGAGGTTTTAAAGATTTGTTGTTCAACATTAAATATGAATAATCTATGTGTGTTTCTATTTTAATAATTTACGAAGACTGAAGTATCATCTATGAATGTTTTGCTATAAAATGTATGTTTATTGAGATACAATATCAAGGGAATAAATAAGGTATAAATAATTTCGACCAATTGCACTTACCCATATTTTGAGCGTTGAGTCCATGTCAGTAGAGAAATCATAAAATTTTAATATAATGGAATGTATGTTAATATAATGGGATGTATTTTGAATTTATGTAACGGATAAAAACAAGTAATAATTCAAAAGCTAATTTAAATATCAATGTGTAAAAGAATAATCTAAAATAAATTCACTCATTCATCGGGATCCTGCAGGCTCGTGAGATAATAGTGCATCTACGCTTGATTGGGTTGCATTTTCTCGCGTGTCTTTTCAGTCGTATCTTTGAGTCAAAAAATCTTAACCATAGCTTTTGGAAACGAGTTCTGTACAACAGAATGTTTTGACTTTTCCCTAGCTTTTATGTCTGTTGCCTCCTCATCTCTTCGCACCTCAGCTGCAACGACGCACACTTTTACAACCTATGCATTACGTAGATTAGTCTTCTGCCTTACACTAACAGTCATTTGTGCGTATTCTGGCTGCTTTCGTGTCTTTTTGGCAGACATCTTTAAATGACAAAAGAGGGCGACGTGTCTTCCATTTATAAAGTCCTTGGAGATGCGGTCAGGGATCATTCTTTCTAGATTTCCTAGCATTCTCAGGCGTCTTTGACTAAGTATCGAGAATCTACTATGGGTATAGGCGTGCATCAGGGCCTAACTATTTGGCACTTTGTCCTTCTATTCTCCGAAAGCCGCAGTGCCAGAAATAGTTTTGTGTTTTGGAAAGTCACTTTCATAACTTAAAAACGACGAGCACTAAAAAACAAATAACTTCAAAAATTGTATTTAAAAAGACACAAAACTTTAGCTACACTAGGCCAAACCTGGATAGCTGACATCTCTAAAGTTTTAAGTCTGTACAGCAAGAACTCTTTGGGTTTTTTTTAGTGTCACGCTGTATAACGCTTGTTTGCTGACAAAAAACTGCAAATTCTAAATAAGATCGCTGTAGTTGACTGCATGAATTATTGAACTAATACTGAACCTTAGCAAGAACTTTCGCAGGCTGGGAGCTTTTCGGCCGGATTTATGCTGCTTTCCAGTAGATCATTAAAAAAATTGATGAAATTTATAAAGAAATCCAAATGCGTCCTGATGTCTTTTCAGTTGTTAAAAGCAACTGTACATCGACATGATTGCCATATACACAATCTGGTAAAAATATGTGCGAAATTTTTCATGTACATCAACACCTCCTTAGTTTTCTGTTTCATTCGTAATTTGTTTCACTCTCGCCTCTTTAAAAATTATTTCATTTTCTTAGTTAGTGGCAATATTTTTTTTTCAAATTCTATTGTTGTTTCAAAACAGACATTTCAGTAAAATTTTAACCATTTGCAAGTAATTTAGCATCATAGGTTTGTTTGTCCGGGTGCAAAATGAAATAAATTTATGCGCGGCGTTTTAAGACAGCATTGTTTGCAAGTATGTTCCATCCTGTCAAGAGCAGCTGGTCCATCAAAGGAAATATTTTGTAATTCTTCGGTAATGTTATTAAATTGGTATAATTTGTCAAACCAAAAAAACAATTAAAAAGATGAAAGGGAAATTTTTATGTTGTTTGCAAAATGACTCGACTTAAAATCAAGCATTAAATTGCAACTTTGCTCTGCAACTTAAAAAAAAAAAGAAATTGGCTATACATTTCGCCTTTTAGACATCGCAATGCCTTTCAACTTTCCACATGGATTTTAACTCTTGTTTTTCAAAAAGTGTTTCCATGAAAAATTTTGAATTAATTAGAGAGGACAGCCTATAGCTTTTTTGTGTGCAAATTGATTGATAATAACATTATTGTTAATTGTTACATAAGAAGTAAAACTTCATGACATTAAATATGCACTTGGACCCCTAAATATTTCCTAATGAGTATGATGACTGTAGGTTGTCCTTAAATCGATATTGTGCTAAGATAGGGGATCTACATTTTTACACTAACAATGATCTAGGAAAATACTTTGGTAATTTGGATTTAGGAAGATTTTAATATTTTATTACATTAGTATCTTATTATCATATTATTTTATCCTAAAGAAAAAACATACATACATTTATCTTTGCACTGTTTGTTTTTAAGTATTCTTTAATAGTAATGAACATGTTTCAAACAAACAAACAAACAAACAAACAAAAAAGTAATTTTTTTAAAAAAGTCAAAGCGGCTGGCTAAAGGCGGTTGTCTCGTTTGCCTTGCCCTAAGGTCGGCCCTAAATACAAAGAAAATATAATTTATTGCAATTATATGTCAATGACAATTTATGGAGTTTTAATCTTGCTTGAAAGGGGTTAATCTGGCGAGGGTCAGTGGGGATTAGGCTCTATTAGGTACATGTTTTTAATAAGACCTATTGATTCAAAAGTGTCAATTTTGCTTACATAAATAAAATTATAGGATTATTAGAGTTAATCCTAATTTGTTGCGAATTCTAGTTAAATAAAAATGAAAAACTCTGTAATATTGTAATAACTCTTGTAAAACACAAATACAACCAAATCTAATTAAGTTTATATTACTTCATTAAACATTCGTAAAAGATTTATCAGAAATACTATGATTTTTTTCCTACTCGAAAAATTTCTTGTTTAATATTTAAAAAAAAAAAAAATAAAGTAGTTTATATTACACTATGCCAAAACATAACCGCTACTTAAGTTTTTATTTGGTTTCTATTTTACTATGTATGATTTTTTTTTCAACTATTTACTAATAAATAAATGTGTTCACCACACAAAAGGTGTAAGTTTTCTAAAATAATATTATTTTATTATTATCAAAAAATTTAAGTCTCTAGACAATCCCTAAACGTTAACATGCACAATATACACTCAAATGAATAATTTTAAAGGAAAATGACTAATTAAGGTTGTTTAATAACCTCGGAAAGGGGATCAAATCGGAAATGAAATTATTTTGGCTACACGTTTTGGTATTAGCTAGAATTATTACAGATTTTACTTTATAATTTGTGTAAAATATTTATTATATGAGAATGTTGCTTCGATTATTATATGATTCTTTTCAATGCATATTATTATCATTACAACATTTATTCCTTTAATATAAGCATCAGCATTTTCAAGTTCACCGAACACTTCACAATCAACTTTAACTCCATTCATAGCAATCAATGACACAACAACTGGTATGTAAGGTTAACAGTGTAATAATATTTCTTTAGAAACCTATTTGAATTATATGTTTTTTCCTTGTTTTTTTAAAATAATTTTTTTAATTTTTTAATATTTTTATAAGTATTTTTTTAAAGACTTAATAAAGAGATATCATAAAGTAACAAAACAAAACTTAGTGACTTAAACGATTATTTTAAAGTAAAGTTCGTACATTTAGTTTAATTTCTTTTACATTATAAAATAGAAATTAATGTAATAGAAATTGAATTTTTTAAACTTCTTAAATCGTCTGCTGATTTATCTGTATTTTTTTTAACCATGAACTACTGTACATCCTTAATACCATTATATTTTACAGCTGAAAGACTTAAGTTAGATACACAATTTAATACATGGAATACTGTTTCTGTTTTTCTTCTGGTGTTTCTACTGTGTGTAACAATGAGCCTTGGTGTAGTTGTCCATTTCTACAGAAGTAATTATTTAATTTCTAAATCTTATATAAGGAAAGTAATTTTTTTTTTAATTTCATACAAAAAAATAAAAAATAAAAATAAAATGGAATTTCACAAAATAGCTTTCCATCTAATCACATTTAATTCGTTAGATTCTTAAATCATGTCATTAGGATTTTTGCGACAATAAAATTTTAAACTTATTTATAATTTCCAAATATTAATTTAGCTAACGTTCAATTAAATTAATCATGTTAATTACACACACACAAACACACGCACGCACACACACACATACAAATGTCTAGCAATATTTTATAAATTACTTTTACTAATCACATCTTTGAAAATATAATGTTTTAAAATTATGGAGTTAAATTTTTCTTTCAATTGAAAATTCCACTCAAAATAATTAATACAAAAAATATATTATAGGTAAATTGCTGAAATTTCATCGTCGTCCATCCAGGTAAAGCCAAATTCTTTCTAAGCCTTAATACTACTCTCAGACATAGCGGTGGTTAAAGTCATTAGCTTTGATAATTGATATTTGTGAAATATCCCCAATTATTTCATAACTGTATTTTGATTCCACAAAGAAAACTGGGAATATAAAGTGGTTTGAGTAAGGCTTTGTTGAAGTGAATAGTATAATTTCATTAAAACATTAACTTTTTACTTAATA
This sequence comes from Radix auricularia, assembly GCA_002072015.1. Lineage (NCBI taxonomy): Eukaryota > Metazoa > Mollusca > Gastropoda > Lymnaeidae > Radix > Radix auricularia. The sequence continues at coordinate 1,441,276 of MUZC01004468.1, read as the reverse complement.
AATCAACGAAAAAAAAATAATTAAAAAAAAACAACAATTTGTGATGCCTCATCGATGATTTATCTAAATCTTTGAGTTTATTTCATTTAACAGAATTTCCCAGAGGCTGAAATTTCTAGCACGAAATCGTCATTCACCGAGAATCGCAGAGAACACTACGCCTAAAGACTACAAAACGGGTGATAGAGTAGCTTGTGGTATGTTTGGTTTTTATTCTAATGTAACGACTGTTAACAAATTTGCTCGATTTAGTAATACAGTGTATTTCACTATGTACCTCTAGTTTATTGGGTTAACAATTTTTACTTACAGAACTCGATAAACGTGTGTTGTTATATATATATATATATTAGGGCAGCAAAAATTGACGATTAAACAATACAATTTAAAAATATATATTTTGATTTTAAAATATCTGTGTGACGGGAATACTCAAAGTGTTTCAAAAGTATGCTTACAATGGCTTTAAGACCTCTCCGTCTTATCAAACAAAATGGGAAGCGTACTAAGAAGTAATGAAGTCTTACCCAGAGAGAGAGAGAAAATGACGACGGCTCTTGTTATGAATTACTGCCTTGCAAAATGGAGATGAAAATTCCTGAAGCCATTAACCCTCTACAATATTGGAAGCCAAATGAACACCGATATCTGATAACTTCATTCCTTGGCAACACCGGCAACCAGCTTCGCTGGCTATATAGTCTATTATACTCTCTATCACTTGAATCAAATATGCCACGAACACTTGTCATTTGCGTAGTTTGTTAAAATATGACATAAACAGGAGATAGTCCATTGTTACTTAGATTTTAAAAAAAATAAATTAATGATTGCTACTCGCGGCATCATGAATTTTATCTTTTGGCTTTACTCGAAATTAAAGATAAATTAATTGTTACTTTTTAAAAAGTTAACGTCTAAACTTAAATAAATTGTGAACATCCCTACTACACACACAAATATCATTATATACATAAATATATATAAAATTGATACAAAATTTCAAACAGATGGAGTCTATGAGAACACCAATCAACAGAATCCATATGTAAATAACGGTGTTAAGACTTTCTACGTTCAGCCTGAGCCACCAAACAGCATATACAACAATGTCTTCCCAGTTGTAAGTATTCTAAATAAATACACATTTCTTAAACAAACTTCAATAATCGATTTATGATAGAACTTAACTTTAAATTAATGAGCGTCACGTTTTAACTCATTGTTACAACAATGGCAACAAATTGATTACCCGGCATAGGAAAAATTGTTTGGTTATCAATTGAGATTTTAATGGAAAAAAAGATGCACAGTCCACACTTAAGTGGATTACACGGTGCAGAAAGTCAGATGATAAATCCTAACATTTCTCAATCCAGTTTCTAAAATAATTAAACCCTCGTATTTCAGGATTTCGGCCGCTATATGAGCGAAGAAGGTCTTGTGTATGTTACCGTTCATAACGGTGAGGTTTCCCCTCTACGTGCTCCAACCAACTCTCGAAGCCCAAGACGCAAGGTTTCGTACACGGAGATCGACCACAACAAGAAGACCAAGATGCAGAGCACGGATGGCGATTCAACAGAAGAAGGGGAACAAGATATCATTTACCATAACATTAGTGGTGTATTTTAGATTTATCTCTGTGGCTTTTTACTGAATTTTATTTTGTTGCTTTTTTTGCAGACAGTTTTGAAGAGTATCAATTATTTCAAATCATTTTAAAGTGTTATTTTTTAAAAAAAAGAATGCTTTGCATTTAATTTGAAATAAAATAAAAGCAATTAAAGGATATAGATTGATCTACTGTAGGTAACATTCAAATGAAAGAATTTAATGCGCAAGCGCTATGAAAAATCATTTTTCTTTCTAGTCGTTGTGGTATTTAAATTGCTGCCGAAATTTTAATTGAATAATACGTTAGTATATTACATATGCACAAACAAACAAACAAAAACAAAAAAAAACAAAAAAAAAAACAGAAAAGGAAAAAAAAGTATAAATAGCTATTATGTATTAGTAGAGCACACAAACGGGTAAGTGATGAATGGTTGAATTAAAACAAAAAAGTATCATTTATTTTTTACCCCAACAGAATCATTTATTCAGATGAATATCTATGAACAATATATAAATAACCATTGTTGGCTCTTCTGATGCTTTAGAATTATGTTTTTTATTTTATTACAAACAAAGCTAATAATTTTTTTTTTATCGTTTGTTATTATTATTACTAGATACCACCAGCGAATAAGCATGCGTCGCAGACTGGCTCATAGATAGATTTAAGAAAAGATGGGAGAGGATAGGGGAAACGTACACACACAGCAGCATAAAGCAATGAGACCAAAACGAGTGAACTTTGGTGTTAACTCTATCCTTATCGCACCACCCTCGCTTCCAAACCATAAACTGTGATGTGTCATTCGTCATGCTTATTTGCTCACGACCTGTGCCTTTCCGATTTTTTTAGAATTACACATTTATATATATATATATATATATATAGAAATATTTAATTTAAAGAAAACAACTGCCATATTCATTCGAATTCATTTTAGTAAATACTATGTATAGGAAGTATTATGTGTAGTTACCAGAATATATATCTTTAAAAAAATACTTTCAAATCCGTATTATTATTCTCTGAATATTACGTTTTACTTGGAAATCGTGATTTTGAGGGAAAAAAATTTGAAGTAACAAATCTTGTAGAATAGATTAAGTAGTTTTTAGATGAGAATAAAAGTTATTTTAAAAGACGGACTGATTTTAAATAGAGACAATGATTAGTAGATTGGAAATTTTGATGCTATATATGTAGCATAGTTTGTTGATTAGATTGTCAAATATCCATTAGTAATAACTCTAATTACACGGAATCTAATATGATGTTACGAACAGTAGAGCGGGTAATGTTCCAATTGTGCATGATAGAAATAGTTTGGAATCTCATGGTTGTATCTTTTGAATGTTTTCAATTATAAAATAGAAACCATTACAAAGTGGCAACATATTTTTTTAAAGACCGTACCAAAAAGTATTTTTTTAAAGTATATTTTTGTCACGAAATGGCTCAAGGTCACTCTTATATAAGAACTATCTTAATGTGCTTTTAATCAGCCATGCAATTTTTTTTTTTAAATGTACTATTATTAAAATTAAATATGATGGCATTATTGCTGGTTGCTCTGAGCTTGAACTAAACCAAAAATATTGAACAAATATAGCTTAACTTTCTACTTAAACAGAATTTTATATGTATAACATGTTTTATGTATATCCTAACATGTGATTGTACGTGTTTTTTTTCTTCTGCAAATAAATGAAACTTCAACAATTAAAATACTTTCAAAAATCCTTGTTATTCAATTTTATTATATTTCTGAAAAAGTAGATTTTGCTTACATATTAAAAAAAAAGTTTGCGTATATTTAATTTCATATTAATTAACAAAAATTAACATCTAATGAAAATGTATCAATTTCGTCTGCATGTAACACTGGTGCAATAGTTACAGTGAATTTACACTACTTTTAACCTATAACCTTTTTCTAGTTTATTACAGTGACGACAGAAATACATAGGTATTTTGAAACTGCGTATTTTTCAGCAATAATTATATGCAACAAAATAGTCTAAACAGCATTTAAGTGCAATTTTATTTTCCTTTTACTACATCTAAACTATTTTTACCTTCGTTTTAAAACATTCATTTAATCGGGTTGTACGTTAAAAGAACATATATATATATTTTTTTTAAACAACTAATATAATTTTTATTTAAACTGACTTTAAAACGAATAATTTTTCTTTTAAAATATATTAATTGTATTTAAATTTCAAACAATCAAGGGGCTGTCCATAAAGTGCGTGACTCTATTTTTGACCGTTTTCGCACCCCTCCCCCCAATCACAAAATGTCACA
>MUZC01004468.1:1398019-1437285 GCA_002072015.1 Radix auricularia | reverse complement strand
CCCCCCCCCCCCCCCAAAGAAAGTCACACTTTCGACAATTTTTTTTGTTAATTAACAAAATAATGAAAATTTGAGAAAATTTAATATAAAGCACCGTGACGTTTCACATGGCGAGACACTCCTCCCCCCTATCACAAACTGTCACACGTTATTACACCCCCTCCTCCTCCCTGGAGCGTGATGTACTTTATGGACGGCCCCCAAACAAACTAACGAAAATCAAAACAGAACTTTACAAAAATTCATCTCTTAAATGAAGTAGTATAAAAACTTAACCCGTTTTAAAAAAAAATATTTAAAAAATTATCCTGAAAGTGACCTGGTTTACTGTATTGTAGTAACACAGCCCGTACTCATTGACTCAGGGTTTCAGTTTCTGTCAAGATAAAACTACACGTTGAAACACTTAGACCGATCGTGTCCAAGTAGAGCTAAATAGGCTGTCAATGGCCTTCCAGCTAGAGTGCTCTTATACGAACTTTAATTCATTCAAGACCTTTAACTAACTACAACATGTATTTCACTTCCTTTTGGTTTTCCCCACAAGTTTCTCAAAATTCACAGATTTCTTGGGTTTGTCTTAGGGAAATAAAGCATAACAAATGCTTGTCTTACATGCAAAAGGGATACGATGTATATGCCAAAAAGATAACACGAAATAAATGAATTTTACAAGTATTTGAATTTCAAGAATACATTAATTATTTTTTTTTATTTTAAAACACAACATTTTAAAATTTACATGATAAAAAAATTGTTAGTATGCTACTTTTATTAAATTCACATTTAGTTAATTTCCCATCATACGCTGTTTAATATTTGTATCTGTTTTAAATTTAATTTACATATATATGTATATATTTATNTGTGCGTGCGTGTGTGGTAAACATCGTCATGACGTATAACAATTTGTAAAGTTTTCTTTTCAATTTTATATATTTAATTTTTTAATAGTAAACGGAAAGGAATACAGAATGTATGCTTTAAACCGTCGTATTTTTATGAATTGGGACTCAATAATCTTCTGTAATGAAGTATTTTTTGTAACAGATAAAATAAGGTAGGTATTATTTCGTGTTTAGAGCAACTCCTTCTCGAAAGAATTTTATGGGAAAATGCTTGTCTCATCGAGTCTCCTCCCCTCACCCCCCTTTTCGAATAATACCCTCGTTCTCACTGAGTGTGACTAAATTTTAACTAAAAATAGACTGTCGGAAGTAAATGTTTCGTTGTGTGTAGCACTAACAATCGTTGTATTTATAGTTGCTTATCAAATACAAGTTATTCGAAATAGGAAATATGTTTTATTATGCTTTAATTTTATATCAATGTGCATTCAATTTATATTAATGATATCTCTCCAAAAATGTCAAATTATTACAATTAATTTAAGGCTTGAAATATTCCATTCTTTTTTGCATTTTAACATTTTTAGTCTTTCAAAGCAGAGAAAACGTGATGAATCTGTTGGAAAACCTTTAGTAAAGAAGCATATATATTAGCGTTTATTTAGTTAAATTTTAATGAGCATCTTAATAGTGGTTTTTGGGTTTCTATAACCTACTTGGAGTATTTTGTAAGTAGATAAGGGCTTTTAAATTTTTTTTTAAAGAAATTTTAAATGCTGAATATATATGAGTCAAATGGTAACAAAGAGACTGGCATGTCGAAGACCACGTGACAGGAGAGACAAAGAGAGAGAGAGAGAGATGAAGAGAGAGAGGGGGGACAGAGAGAGACAGAGAAAGAGATAGAGAGAAAGAAAGAGATTAAGAAAAGTAAATTTATTAATATGTCAGATGGTTTCATTCATTAATTTTTTTAGTTGTTCAAACTTTTCGTGTAGACTATTACTTTTCTGTTTTCAAAGTTATTAATATACTTTAAAAAAAAAAATATTAAGAAAATAAAATAAAATAAAAACATTATTATGCGTAAAATTTATATAAATGATTTTTTAGTAATTACTCATAAATAAGTTTTCAAATAATTATAAGTTTGGCTTATGTTACTTTAAAAATATGAAACATTTGTAATGCATGTTTGATTTGTATTTGTTGACTCAATGAGGTGGTTGAGCAGCTACAAACTTGAATGACCTCATAAGGCATGCACACGAAAAGAATCAAGATTGAACTCTGGATAACGTGCTCCATATTTCTGATGACAGTTTTACATGTCGTGGTACAAGGTTGGTATTGTGAGATAACATCATAACATTGACAAGTACATTTTTGGTTATTTTACGTTTAAATAAAAATCTACCTTAAAAAATAACTCAATTTACTTCAATGGGCTTAATAGCAACTGGACGGAATTGATTGAATAAAATATTTCATTATAAGCCCTTAGAAGAAAAAAGATATCTTATATGACGTAACAATGCTTTCCACCCCCCATCAACCCATTGGGGGGGGGGGCAAAAAATCGTCTGTCATATTTAAAAATGAATATATTTGAAATCATTTTATTTGTCTTTCAAGAATGTATTTAGTGCACTGGTTCCAAAGTAAGGTTCACGGGTAAAAATTGTCTGCGCTTAAATTTTAACTAGCCCCCCCCCCAAATGTCCTATACTATTGTACCTTTTTACCCCGTAAGGTCATGAGTTTGTTTTCCAATATTTTTTTCACGTCTTCGCGTACATCACACAGGAGAGTTAAATATATTGTCACCATTGAACGAAGCAATGTTTAAATTGTTACATTCTCTTGTGTGGTTTAGAAACCAATGAAAAAAAACTTGCTACTACAATCGGACCGTTTAAATCTGGGGTAAATTATGGAATTTGAGGTAAAAAAGAAAACAGTTTTAATATCATTCGGTCATATTTATTTTTAATTCATACAAAATAAAAATGACTATCATCACGATTAACTTCTATATTTCGACATCTTGTTTCCACAACATGTAAATATTTTTTATCCCATAATTCAGAGGTCACGAAAGTACTGCCCGCGGGCGATATGCATCCTGCAAGGCCCTATCATCCAGCCGGGAGAACTTTTAATTTTTAAAAAAGAGACTAATTTTACCTGTAATTTACCAAAAATCTCTGTGTATTCAGCCCCCAAACTTCTGTTTGACAGTTAATACGGCTCTTTGGCAGAAAAGTTTGGAGACTTCTGCCTTAATTGACTGAATGCCATCGAGCATGGAAGCCAAAGATGACGGCGGCTACATCACAATTGCTTTGATGTAACTATCAGGCGATGACGGGTAGCAATTTCATACGTTATGTTTCTGGTTCTCAAAGCTAGGGATTATATTTATATTTACTTTTTATTTCTTGATAGCTTACACGGATCGGCGACTGATGACCTACGCACCTGCACTTTGAGAGGCATTGAAGTGAAAAAAAACACTAAAATTTGTTCAAATAAATTTAGCATTCACCACCCCTCACCCTGGTCACAAAAGTTAGATCCCCTCTCCTTTAGGCGTGTAACGTGATTTATATACAGCCCCTGTACACTTATAATGTACCAGGTTAAAACTTATTTGATTTCAGGAAAACGGTGTCAGAAATACAGCAATCCACGTTTTTCGAGCATCATTGATGTTACTTCAAGTTTTGCCGTGAATCTTGATAATGTCACGTATACTTCAAAGATAAAAGTAGACTTGCGATATCAAGGAATTATCCTAGACAATGGGATGTGCGTGCTCACATACTGTGTTAACTGGACCATTGTTGACCCCAATACAAATAGTCCGGTTTACGTGCATTTAAACATTTCCAATTCTAAAGTATCGAATTTGGCCCAGCTTGATATCAACGTTCACATGAATTGCAGTACAGAGAACTACACACATGTCTTCATAGACATGATAGATGGCGATAACAATTGTAAGTTAAATTGAATTTTCAATTCTACTAAGTCTACTGACATTTGCATTGATTAGAAGAAAGCTATACATTTAAATAGACCCTGCTTTTGTACTGAATTTTATTAGTAGTTCTCAGATAACATATTTTTGACGTGAAAAGATGAACGTCGGAGTAATTATCTTAAGATTATCTTTAAAAAAAACAACTTAACATTTAATTCAGTTGTATTTCTTTATATATTGAAATGTAAACACATACTAAATAAGGCGTTAAAAACAATATATTCCACATGTATTATAAATTTTAAAATGTTAAACATTTTATATTTTTAGCTAATTAGAAAACACAAATAATTGAATTTCTCTTTTTTGACTTATAACAATTATTACTTAGCTAACGGTAATGTGACAGTCATACAACATGCGTATACAATATGCAAAACAAAGAAACATTACAAATTAAACGTTTATTATTAACGAAATAATACCAAATAAATTTGTGGGTTACTTCGATTGGAGGTATCTTACTAAATTCTACATCAATTCTAGAAGTATCATGTATTGTAAATAAAAACAACAGTGTAAATGTTTCATAATCACCATCTCATACATAATAATAGATAGAGTTAATATATGTGTGATTTTTGTTCTTTTGGGAGATTAAATTGACTTTGTTTATTTTTTCTACAATCAATTCCAAATACTTGTGAACGACATGAACCTCTAACTATTGATTTGACGGTGCAATGATTTAGCACAAGTTAATGCGACACAAAGTAAGTGATTTTAATTCATATCAAATAATGCTAAAATAATTTGTTCCAGTTGCTTCATTACAGCACTTAAAGCATTTTAGTTGAAACACCATATTGTTTCCGTATGCTTCTTTTGGCAGATTTTAGTGACTGATTTTTTTTCCATCTACAATTTGACGAGGAGAAAAGAAAATGTAAAAATAACAAATTTTACTATTATAAATCTTTTAACAAAGAGACATAAATAAATTTATGTTCATTATAATACGCATCGCACCACAATTTTAAAAAATCCCAAATTTTAACTACGGCTCATATATCAAGGATTTTTTAGTTTAAAACAACCTATTACTGTCTGCCTGCTGAATTTTAGTTGGATATGATCACGGAAAAGAGTTATAAAAACGTTTAATCATATTGGGCGCCTTGTGACAAGTTAGCATACACATTTATACATCGGAAATATATTTTTGAATAGTATCGTTAATATAATACGCACACCTACGCGCGACTGGAAAATATTAAAAATATTTTTCAATATAATACGCATCGCGACACTCAAGTACTGAAATTAACATACTGCATAGAAATAAATTGATATAATCTAAAAATTCATTATTTTAATTAAAGTAAATTCAATCCATCTGAAATTTTGAAACATAATTTCTTATCGACCCAAGTCTGTCTGCACAATTTCAACTCACTAGCATACGAGGAAGTGGGCTAAAAATCGATACAAAGTCTTCTGGATAGATGCCCCTATTTTATCTTTGGTTAAAGACATTTCTTTTTTTTTTTTTCTGTTCCAATTAAACTCGAGTTTGAAACTTTTAAAAATAAGATGACTCTTGTATTATTAATTTAGATGGCTAGTCAGTATTAAGAATATTTATTTTTATAAAGTTTTTTTTTAGGGTTGAGTGGTATGTACTGCATACTATCTATATATATAATTCTCGTCATGGTCCAACCATACCTGAAACCAAGTAGCAAACTGTCTGACCTCTGACCCCATCGTCCTATCAGATTGCAAGAAAAGATAATTCACAGCGTGGTGGGTCAGGGAGACCAATGATGCATTCAGTTGAGGTCAAGTACATCAGAATAGCATGTATGTCGTAGTGTAGTGGTTATTACATTCTTTTAAAAAGCAGAAGGTCACAGTTTCAAACCCCGGCTAAGACAATACTTTTTTTAAATTTAAAAAATGTTTGTGTTTTTAACCCGTTCATTTCCCACTTTTTTTTCGATCATGCAGTCATCCTTATATTACGTTCGCAAAAAAGTCGTATTATTCGGACTCCCATCCCCCCTGTTGCACTTCGTACATTTTTGGGACCCCCCCCCCCATGCGTTTGTACTAATTTGCTACCCCCCCCCCAACCGGTTAAAAAGTTATATTTAAGCCAGAATCAAAATATAATTGCTTTTTCTTTGGTACAGTCCATAAATGACGTCACGCGCCTAAGGGGCTGGGGTAAAGCATTTGTCACCAATGGGGTCGATGTGTGAAGAGGCTAAGGGGGTGTCTAAGAAATATGACGTCACATCAAAATGCGCTACTATAAATAAAAGTTCCCCTAAAATATTTGATTGCTTCAATTTATTTAATGACGTCTTGGATGGCTTCACACGTGTTAACGATATTAGAGTGCAGCCTTACCAAATAGATATTTAAATGATATAAACTTATTTGCAACATGCTAATTTTCAATGAGAAAATATAGGTTATATCCTTCTATGTTTATATAACGGCTGAGACAAAGATAGGCGAAAGAAAAACTTCTACTAATGGTCCCCATGACTTCACAACACGGCTGTTCTTTCGCTTCGTGATGTAGTTTTTGTCTGTTCTCCCCCCTCCCTTAGTTTCTTTGCTTTATAAAAATGATCAACTATGCGGCGTATGCTACGCCGAGGGCATCTAGTGTTCATTTTTTATTAGATTGAACAAGTAAAATTGTTGTTCTATTTTTTCAGTGTCTTATATAAAACCGAGTACAATTTACGTTTGTACTTCTCTAATTTGCCTCATTATCCTTATTGCCAGCGTGATGGCTATGTGCTTACATATTTATCAAAAAAGAGGTAAGATTTACATTATATTTTACTATAAGTTTCTCTAAAACGATACAAATATATATATATATATATGTGTGTGTGTGTGTGTGTGTGTGTGTGTGTGTGTGTGTGTGTGTGTGTGTTTGTGTGTGCGTATGCAAATGATGGGCATTCATTTAAGGCATGTTATAATTAATTTATTTTAACAACAACAAAAAAAGTATTTAAAAAAGAGCGTAATTATTTTGTAACTATAGTAGCGAAGTCAATAGTGCGCTCGCCTCACAAGCTGAGGGGCGTGGGTTCAAGCCACTATAAAAATGTTGTGCAATGACTAACGCTTAGAAAGACCTCAGCTGACCTGGAGAGGGATAGGCGCCGCCAGTGTATATTAAGCCCGAGAATATTCTAATGGAAACATTAGAATCCTCTATGACCTCTATAAAAAAGAGGTTATGGGACTAAAAATAAACCAAGAAAAAAAACAACAAAAAAACGTCCGAAGTGACTGCGATATTCTAGATATTCTACGCAATCCCTTCTAAAAGTTCCAGTAGTGAAGGTACAAAGGTGAAAGACTTTATTTTGTGTTTTCAAACCTTAAGGCTCATACAAGTCTGGCATTGCTACTTTCACAGAAGAAAGGATTCATTCATTGTTTACCTTAAATTTAATCTCGAAATTATAATTTATTCATTATTCTTCAATGTATTGTATATGACTTATTTTCTCATTATCTGCATTCAGCAAGAGACTTGAGCCTTTCCGAAAGTTCGGATGACGAAGAACTTTGCCCACAAACATTTGAGATAGGGTAAGACAACTGTTTAATGAGGAAAAACTTCAAAAAATTTTTTTAATACTTTAGGCTAAACATTAATCTATTAATACTCTTCTGACATTATAAGTTTACATGTTTATGTTTGAAATTACGGAATTTCTCCAAGCCCATAAGCTTAATAAAAAAACCACACCTGAAATTCTAATGACTAGGGCTTTTAACGATTTCTTTAAATTTAATCGTTAACTTTTGAAAAATTAACGATTAATTAATATTTATTTTCGATTAAAGCTAAAAATGACAAAATGAAACATTATGAAGTCATAATTAACACTTTTTAAACCTTCTTGTTGAAAAGCTAAACAAAAGTAACGTTATATGTCAACTTTTAACGACTTACGCAAAATGACAAGTATGTTAATTTTATTTGGTTCAAGCGGGTCTAATAGAAAATATATCCAGCCGAGCTGAACAAACATTTAGACGGAGCTGGGGTAACTGGTATGCACAAAACAGTCTTGACAAGTTATGGCATTATCGCATATCGGTGTTCGTTAGGTTTCTACCATTGCAGAGGGTTAATCAATTCAGGAACTTTCATAACTTTCATTGTTATCGCAGTAAATCACCAGAAGAGTTGTCGTCATTTTTGTCTCTGGGTCAGATTCCATCAATCACATTCACTTAATACGCTTTTCATTTGGTTTGATAAGTTGACAAATTTTTAGAACTATATTAGGCAAGCTATAAGACAAAAACGAGTGTGCAATAGTTATAAAATTTGATATTATATATCGACCGCTATTTTTATTCAATTTTTTGACTTTCAATCATATTTGAACGGCTGGTCAATTAAGCGTTTAAAAATAATTTAAACGTTAATGTTTTTATTATTAATTTCTCGATTAATCGTTAATTTTCGCAGCCTTACTGACGACATTTTATTTTGTGTAGCCTTAATTCTCAATTTTCGTACGACTACTTCTTCAGTAAATTACTTTCATGTGATACAGTTTTTAATATTTTAGTTACCCTTTCCCCAACATAGGAAAAAAAGTGTATTTCCTTTACGAAAAGTACTCTAAATCCTAACGTTCTCGCCTCTGGAGAAAAACTTCTGTACATACATAAAATTTATACCAATAATTACGCTGATTGTAACAGGACAAAAAAAAATATAATTACAGAAACTTTTTACAAATAGATAAGCTCATCAACAATGTAAAATAAATTGCACTTTTTATGGTTTAGAATTACAAGCCCAAACACAAATGAAAATACAAGCCAAAATCTTCAATCCTGTTTGTGTTTGTTATCGTTTAACTGCATACTTTTAAAGAACTTATTTAATTGTATTTAGGTTAATGAGGCCGTATTCAGATGTTTCCAAAGATGATACACCAGCAGAAGAACTTGTAATAGAAAATGTTAATACTGAATTTAAAACCGAACCATTGTATGATGATTGCATTTAAATACACTTACTTTTCTTTTTTATCTTTACTTTGCTTTGCTGTAGTAAATTTTTTTTCTAAAGTCATTAATTTTACTTACTTTATTGTCTAAATCAATTTAAAAAACAAAACAGTTCTAAATCCTCATATTCACTGCCATGCGAAATTTGATGTTTTACTAAATAGCTGATAAGCCAACTTACCTGTAGATGTAGTGTCAAAAAGCTTTGCTTACTTTTCGCGATTTTCCTTTCTGATCTTTTTTTTTTTCTATGTGTCACTATTTTCTCACGTCTTGTTTTTCTCTCTGCTTCATTGTGTGTATATTTTAAATGTATAACAATATTTTATTTTTAAAAATTATTTAAAAATAATGATAATTAAATAAATAAAAATACCAGCCCCATTTAAGAAATTGTACCTACCGCGCAATACATATCCCCATGCTAAGTTTTCAATGTTGGAATTTTTAATTTAAATAATGCCCCTTTCTAAATGCCAATACCCATTGTTATTGAAGAACTACTATAAATAAACGATTAAATTGGTTACAGTACATTGCTGCAGCGTATTTCATTTATTAATAGTTGAAATAGACAAATCAAATATATGGGATTTTAATGGAATAAAAGAACATATTCGGCTTTACCAAGTTATTTAAAAATTTAGTGTTTGTTATATTTCCTAATGTCAAAAGCTAAATATTACATTTATATAAATAAATATGTACACTTTTTCTGTATTGTTTAGCAGACTTCCGTACGCTTGTTAAATGTAAGACAATTATTAAGATACAAATATAAGTGCAGTAACTAACTGACAAGATAATACATCTTGTGTAGAAAAAACTCTTCCTCATATTCTGTAAAAGTTACAGATGTTTGCCTTTAAGTAAAATAATGTATTTAATTTTTAACTAAAGTAAAAAATTGACACTCACAGGTTTAGAATTAAAAAAAAAACAAATGTATAGTACACAAACACAACACAAACTTACACAAATATTGAACTAAATTATTTAAAAATATAATTGTAAAGAACGCATCTACATTAACACTAATTTTTAATAATTTGTTATGGAATCTGTCCTTTAACGACTTGTTTTTTTAAAATAATGATCTTAACATTGTCATAGGTCTATTACGAAAACATACGTTTTTTTTTCAATATACATATGACACAAGTAATATTTGTTAAACTTTCAATATTGCAATTCTTTCTTCTCACTAAATGGTCGCGGAGTGTTTTTTAGCAACGGGATTTAAATGTTCTAGTTACGGCAAATGTGATTTAAAAACACACACACAAAAAACAAACAAAAAAGGATCATCCCAACACACGTTTAGAGCAAATAAGTCACAATATTAATTTTTAGTGAAAAAAAGAACTTGTTTGTTTTTCTCATTATTTCTTTCTTTTTTTTTTGTGTTATAAACAGTACAACATTATTCAATGGCTAACACCAAGACTCCATACTGACGTGAACACGCTAAAAAAAAAAGCATTCTCCACTTTCTCAGACTATTTTTATTTTTCTGCCTTTCTACCCTTTACGTTCACTTGCACCTTTCCTTGCTTCGTTGCTAATAGTAAAGTTTCATTTTCGGACTACTCAGACACTATTCTGTCTTACTTAAAGTCATAGATTCTTAAGATTAAACTTTGTTATTAGTTTAAAAAAAAATAGTTAGCAAATTTAAGATGTGACTTTGAGAACTAAATTACTATAGGTGTATTCAAGAAAATTTCACGAATCACAAAATAAACTCATTTCTTTCTTTTTCTTTTAAATTTAAAAAAAAAAGTAAAAATTATCATTTCATATAAGTTTTGTCTTATTTATTAAACATTGTTTGTCGTTAAATTCTTTTTTTAATGAATTTTTTTTTTTTAAATGCTTTTTTATCCATACTTTGATATAAATTGTCCAATTGTTCGACATTATTTTACATCTATTCTCTATGCCACAGAAAATTTCAAAAGGATTTCAAAGCAAGCTTTCTACAAGAAATACAAGGTGAATTATTTTTAACATATATTCGGTAATTAGTGATACTAATCGTTTTAAAAACAATGTTAGGAAAATAAATTTATATCCTATGAATTGACGAAGTATTTTACTGAAATTTAATTTTTTTTTTTTAAATACTGTAAAATACAAATTTATTCTCAAATGTGTATTTACGATAGAACATGTGATTTACGAGTTTTACCACATCAATGTTTTGGTAAAAAATGTTATTTAAAAAAGTATAATTTATTGTGGTTTAAAATATAAATTCATAAGGAAAGAATAAACCCAATAATAGTTAGCAAATCTTTTCATGAAAAGCACTTGGAATAGAGTATCAATAATAAAGAATACAAATGATAATTACAAAGCAAACATGGTTTATTAATATACCTTTCTGTGACATGTTTAATGTTAGAATAGTAAAATTACTCATAGTAAAGATATTTAAGAAACAAATATTGATTTATACACGAAGATTAAGCACTGAACTTAGAAAGTGTGAGTTTTAACTGGCATGGGTTCAACGCCTAATGAAAAAAAGAAGAGTTTTGAGTACAGTAAAAAATATGAAGTGATTTAATAGATTGAATTCAAGTGTAGAATAAGTTCTATAAGGGCAATCTTACAAAAATAACAATTCGTATTTTAATGAATCCTGTTCAGTTTAGAATGGTTCCCTAGCATTTTAATAAAGAAGTGGTCAATTTCCTCTTATCAATGTTTAATATCAAAATGCCAACTCACATCTTATTTTTAAAAAAAAAAGATTTTTCATCCACATTAAATAGCTAGCTAATAGTTGCTAAAAGCATACCTAATTTTGTATTGTAATTACAGAAAATATGGCGAAATTTAGAGAAAAAAGCAAACTGCGCCAAAAGGCCACCGCAACAGCTCGCCGATCTCTGATCGTCTCTAAATCTGACGTCGATCAGCCCGAGAGCCTCAGCTTTCAGCCCGCGTCTATTCAGGAGCTGCTGACCTTGCACGAGAAGTCCCCAATTAAGAAAGGTGAAAGGTTACAAAGACAGCAGAGCGAGTCGTCGCAGATCCTCGGAAGCTCGTTCTTACGGGAAGAGGACAACGAATGGATGATTGTCGAATACGAGGTACCGGTCTACAACAACTGCGTGCACACCGTCATCATGGAGACGAGACTAATTGGCATGACGGAAGGAGGTAAGAACTCTGAAAACGGTGGAGCGGTTGAAGAGTTGCCGCCCTTGAATTGTTCTCAAGACTCAAGCGCCAGCTCGAGCGACGCCACTGGGTACGTGAAGATGTCAAGGCCGCCAGAGTTGGATGAAAGCGGCTACGCCAAGCCGTTCACGTTAATAGACAGCTTGGGAAACAGAAAGGATTCATAATTAGCCCTTCAAACTAGACATTGTTTCTTTATTTTCTTTAAAATATATGTTGTAGTTGAGGCTAAAATAGTGGTTGTTTTTTTTTAAATTTTTTTTTTTTACAAATAAAAAGGAAGAATAGCAATTTTAGAAATTATAATACTCATTTAATTAATTAGTAAATGAAAATTGTTAAAACTAATATAATTTATATTACCTCAACCAGTTAGATTATTTCCATACTGCATAAATGTGTTCTTTGTAGTAAAGCTTGTCATTTTAAAAAAAAATGCTACATGTTAATAGTTTAAAGAATGGTTATACATCTATATATATATTTATTAGGGCTGTTATTGATTAATTTAAATTTTATCGTTAACTTTTAAAAAATTACCGAATAATTAATCGATAATTTTGAGTAAAGCTAAAAATAAGATAATGACGTCACTAGAACTGAAATTCCAAGGGAAGTAACAAGAAACAGGCCAATGACATTTTTAAAAATTTAAATACAAGAGTTCAATATAATATCAATTAATTTAAATTTTGTTATTGTTAATTATGTAAAAAGAATGTTTAATTTTTTAAATAGTTTTTCTTATAAAAACAGCTTTAAATTGCTATTATTTTATTTTAAATTGAGAATTTTGTACGATTTATGAATAAATCGAAATAATTGTTTAAACATTTCATTAATTTTAATCAATACTTTATCGATTAAAATAATTTTAATCGATAAAATGTTTACCGATTGATCGAGAAATTAATCGTTAATTTCCGCAGCCCTAATATTTATATATATAATAGGTGTATTCAAGAAAATTTCACGAATCACAAAATAAACTCATTTCTTTCTTTTTCTTTTAAATTTAAAANATATATATATATATATATTCTTAAGGTATTGTGTCAATGAATGTTATAACCATATTTTGAATTCGTGTCGTGTGAGGATTTGATGTTTATTTCATATCATATAGAATTTATTGCTCTCATTAAAAAATGTGTTTGTGTATGTTGTCCAAAATGCCACAACTGACAAGAAACATCAACTACACATAAACAACTGAAATATAAATGCGATAAACATTCAATAAGCGTGGTTTGTCGGGGTAACAAAAAAGACCACTGCATTTTCAGGTGGTTTTATAAAAAAAAAATGTTTAAAAAGTGTCTTCTGAAATAGCTTTTGGTTTTGAAATTTTAGTGACAAAATTTAGGTTAATTTCTAAACAATAGTTATTCTTGCTAAATTTGATCTAAACAGTAACCATCTCAGGTTGCTAATCTATAAATAGTATGTTTGTTAGTTTGGAAATTAGTTTAATTCTTAACCCAACACGAAAATATTTCCTTAAAAATAATCCGAATTAATTTCACGTAAGGCTTCTATTGCCGGAAAGAAAAAAATGTATAGTTTACCTAATGTAAAATTTGAATTAAATGGATAAAAGACTGACTTTTAAAAATGCATCAATGAATAAATAAATTAAATTATTTATTATAATAAACTTGATATTTTCTTCTCTACGTCTTACATCAATGTATTAAGTGTTTTAATTTTCCATAATGTTTGATTTTAAACACATGTTTTGAAAGCATTTTCCTTTACTTACCATAATTTTTATAAATTCATTATTGTTGTGAATATAATCAACTGTACAAACTCAATTTGACTTAAAGGTAAAATGTTTAATTCAATTAAAATATGGAGTTTGTTTTTGAATGATACTGAATGTCATGTGTATGTTAAAATATTCAATGTTAATATTTTATTTAAAATTCACACTTTTACTAAATTTTTCAATTGTAATTTTCTCTTGTATGAATTTGATGTCAATGGTAATGAAACTGATAAATAAAAATATGAAATAATACTTACTATGATCGTTTATACTGTCCTTAATATATATTAATGCATGTCATGAAAAATTACTTTATTTCATCTAGGTGAATTAAAGAAATAAACTCCCCCTTATTTAGTAACAAAAGGACTGAAGCTCTGCTTGGCAAATATATATTGCTATTTATGTAAAATAACTAATCCTAAAACCTCTTCCACAAAAATGAGACTACAAAATGTGAGGGAGCCAAAAACGTTATAATATCAAAATGTTTTTGACAAGGTTACTATTTTATATATATATATTATTAAAACTGTAAATATTTTAATCATTAATTTTTAAAAAGAAAACAAGAAATAATAACTAAATAAAGCTCTTACTTAGCTGTATTACTACTATTTAAAAAAAACAACATAAATGGAATTGTGCATATAAATTTAATTATTACTTTACTTACCGATTTAATATGTTAGGTAATATGTTATGTTTTAATGTTGTGTTAGAGTAATGACATCCAATTTTATATAATGTGCTTATCATATTTCAGTGGAATCAACAAGAAAAATAAATAAATAAATACAAGTTAATACAGTTATTTTCTAAAATGATATATTTTAGCATACCAGGTATTTTGAAGATATATGTTTAAACAATAAAAAAGACTTTCAAGGAAAGTTGTACAAACTTAAAATTGCTATACATGTGATACGACTTCCCAAAGTCAATTTTTACCAATAGTATACAAAATAAACAAACATATTGTGTAATGAAAACAATAAATTTGAAGTTTATTTGTAAACTAACACGAAGGTAAATATTTAGTACAATAGACATTAAATCCATACTTACATAAGTTCTAAAATTATATTTTAATTCTTAAAACGTTTTTGATCTATTTCATAGAACATTATTTTTAAGTATTCTTTTTTTATTTTACACAAATACTTTAACATAATTTTATTACTTATGTAGATCTATTGCGTATTTTTTTACTTATTGTAATGATGAAGCCATTAGCCGAAACGTTCACTTTCGTGTTAGTTTAAAACTAAAGCTCAAAATTATTGTTTTAATTGCACAATTTATGTATCTATTTTATAGTTCATTTAAAAGCTTTATCGCAGTCTCCTTATATAAGATATATTACCAATAGAAAAACAAGTGCGACCAAATGGCAATTCCGAAATAAAATATCAGGTTTTTTTTAATATAATGGGAGAAAAAGCCAAATAATAAAATGCTTTTATTTGTTATTGAAACATCAAAGTCAAAAAGATTTAAAATGATTGTGTGATAATTAAACAGCTCATGTCCTCCAATGACTGTTTTCATGTGATGTAATCAAAAGCATTTAGCGACAAAGTATACATAATTGCTAGTTTAATGTCTGTCATAAATATTGAATTTTTTTTTTTTTTATTAGTCTTTTCAGATAAAATTTAAGTTTAAATACTACAATAGTTAATTAATTCCTGCTACTATAATTTAAATTTATTATGTGACCTAAATTGTATTTCCGTTGATGAATTCGAAATAAATTTAAAAGTACGAAAAGAGTTGTCGATTATCATTAGTCGTTACCGATGAGTCACAGGTAATTAATGAAATTTTACGTGGGAGAAACAAGTTTATGATTAAAAGATATACAATGACATTTAATCTTTTCTCACAAGGGGACCGGAATTAATTTCCTGTTCACATTGTGTGCCTCATAAATATAGTCAGTAAGTAATTATTGTTCAAACTTTAACCTTTATTGCAAGGATTGAGAATAAACTTTTATCAAATAAAATAAGACAATAAACTCTTAAGAATTGTTCTGCATTATCATGTCAGGTTCGAGGCAGTCGATCTTTAGAGACGCCATCGTTCTTTTCAAGAGGGCGCGATAGTCTAGATGTAGCGCGCGGGGCTGTCGTGTGAGAATATTGGGAGTATGAATTCGAACCTCAGAGCTGGCAAGGTCCCTGAGTTGACACAGCCTGGCATCGGTTGGGGAAACCAAATATCTCTGGACATTGTGCTTGCCAAACATACCCTGCTCGTTAGACGTGGCAAAATAAAGTCTATGAACGCTACCTAACTTGTCACCACAGTCAGAAAAGTGAACTTTATTTTAGTCGTTTTTTTCATGGACATGTGTCATCCTCTAGTAATTCTGTCACAGGTCTTTAAAATACTCCATAGCATGTCGACGTCAAACGTATCTTTGTTTGGCTTTTTACCGCTTTTCTGAGAGTACATGATAGGTCAGGGGTAGGCAGAACTTAATGTCTGAGCGTGTCATAAACACCGCATATTTTGAGAAGTAATTATGTAAGAGTCATACGCTAGGATTAAACTAAAAATTAAATTAAATGTGTGCATTTTGTTTAATGTTAGCACAAAAATAGTCTACAATAATTAAAAATAAAGCCTTTGAACTCTGTATAATAACATTGGTTTCCTATTTTTATATTCAATTAATACGTAAATCAAAGGAGTCTCAACAGATTTTTAAAAAAAATTGAACATTTGTCTGAGAGAAACATGCAGTAATCACAGAGCCACATCTTTCTCGCTAGCAACGGTTTGCCCACTCCTGTGTTAAGGGCTTGTTTGTTTAAAACTCGTTTCTTTAAATACGCCAATCATTGAGGAAGATCGTATTCTATCACCTTCTGCCTTTTCTGCTGCCACGATTTCAGTTTCTTAATCCATGCCTGTCGATTATGACAACTCTTCCTTGGTGGTTATTACAAAATGAAATTAAAATCTCCTTTGGATCCATTACATCAAGAATTTTACTCATTAAGTTTGACATAAGTTGTTGATTTCCATTATAGTAAATGTTATATTGATATGCGCCCAGTTGCAATCCATAAATATAAGATATATTGCAACGAAAGCCTGTAGTCTTGTTCATCCAGCAGATAATATAAAGCATTTAAAAAAAATTTTTTACCTTAGCTATTTGCTAATTGACAACATTGTCTCTTAGGAAAATGGGGTATTCAGTTGAAGCATATGCGTAAATAACCCACTTTTTAATTTTGATCAGGAACACTTTGTCTCACTCAAATTGTGATTCCGCCTCTTTTCTATCTTCAAGATTAGTGGATTCAGCATACCCACTTTGGTTTCTAGCCATGGAAGAAATGATTTATTCTGGATTCCTTACCATTCCTGTGTTATTTTGTGGTTATATCTCTCGTTTAGAAGCTACGGTGCTCTCAATTGATAGTCTTTGTCAGATTGCTGAATATTTTTTGGATTTCTTTGATTCTGGACTGATATCAATATACCTTGCTATACTTTGATGTATGCGAATCAATATACCTTTTGGTACAAATAATGGTTCAACAATACGAGAGCTACATGGTTATCTGCCCATACACCACGGCAAAATTGAACAGAACAAATATGAAAACAGGTTTAAATGACTAAATTAAGAATAAAACCATGCCCATACAACTTGTTCGTCAAAATTCTACACCACAAAAAAGACTTAGTGGCCCAGTCTCAGATAGGTGGTGTCACTGTTGACTTAGTGCCCCGAAATTAAATTAGTCGGGGAGGTTAGGCTAGGAGAAAGTCTTTCGCTTAGACACTATTGTAAAGTGCTACACTCCATATGTAGCAGGTTTAACAGGGGTTAGCTAAAATTTCCAGAGATTAATTCAAACTTACAGGATATGACTTTAGAGAAGAGGCTCCTCAACGTGCTCTCATATCTCCCTATATGTAGCTACTCATTCCTGATTTATTTTTATTACTGTCAGCTATGTCATTCGATGATTACTCTGTCTTTTAAGTACCCAGATATTATGTTCACATCAGCTATAGTTCCTTTATCTTCTTCTTTTAAGTTACATTTTCAGCTTCTTTAGCTTGCATGTGTAAAACGTTTCATTTTCCCCATATAAAAAACGTATTTATTTTCATTTGATATCTAGCCTCATACACAATTTATCAAACAATTCTTTGAATATGGCTTAATTTCATTGAATTGTTTGATTACTTGTGTATGTGGTTGATGTTTTTTAATTACTTAAATGTGTTAGTGTTTGTCTTTAAGTATGCACTTTTACTTTTCAGGAATTAAATATATAAAAGTATTTTGATCTTTTTATATGTCAAATGGTTACAGTAGTTTGTAGATCATTTTAAGTCAAAATAGGTGCAACATTCATAATCACTAAAATAAAGTGAGTGAAAAAGATAACACTTTTTTTAATAATAAAAAAAAAACAACAGCAACATAGCACCTAAAAATATACATTGCTGTTTACACAGACAAATATAAGGATGTATATTATAATGTTCAAATGAAAATTAAACAAAAAATTTAAATGTGCAAACGTTGTAACACATGATTAAAATACGATATATCATTTTATATTACACCTCGATGTATATTACACAATCAAGCGCTATTTATTTCATATAAATGAGTTTTAGTAAGAAACATCAATCAAAGCCTTACATTGTTAGAGAAACATTTCATTCTTAATTATTTTTTTTCAACTTAATCATGTAATAATTTATTGACATATATTTCAGAAAATGTCCATTGTATGTTTGCATTAAACTTTCCTTAATGTCAAAGTGCATCATTTGTTTTAAGTGTCAAAATTTCTAATCAATATGCAATGATTTATCATATTTACAATTAAAAATGTTCCCACTCTTACCCAATGAACAGTATTTAAGTAATTTCACTTAATTTAATCATTTTACCTAAAGTTGATAGCAAATAAATATTACAATATACAAGAGATTAGAGACCATTAAGCTCCTTTTGGAGCTGATCTCAAAGATCTCATAACAGTGGGTATCGTTAATAAACTGTAAACGATACGTGTATCGAAACATCGACTGTGACGGAGAATAGCAACTGAGCTCGCAATGTACTGTATCGTCGTACGTAGTATCAGGTGTGAGCTTAGTTACTGCGGTGCATAAACATGCATTAAGCGATTCTCGAACGACAGTTACTTTTTCTGGAGCTCCGCAGATCTTTGTGTACAGTCGAGTATCTGAGTTGGTGGAATTTCCGCAAAGACTCAAATTATATAATCCAGCCCCATCCTCTATAGTATTGTTGTACATGACAATGTTGTCGTGTCTAATACTCTCCAAGTAAATGCTAAACATTACATTTAAACCCGATCGTGTGATTTCAGTAGAAATGAAAGCAGTAGGATCATAAACCAAGAACTTTGATACGTAAACAGCTGTAGCTGAATTATTCATGTCATTTATAACAGCAGATTTGAAAATATCGGTGAGCTTAATACCGGCGACTTCATCCACAAAACAAGAAATATTGTACAGAAGTTTTTTCTCATCCCCAGTAGAAATATAAAATGAATGAAAATTTAGTCCCAGGTATATAATATTCTCCTGAGCGCAATCTCCACCAGGAAGCATCATGAAACTATTGCTAGAGTCACACGATGTATAACGGCACTTCGTCATTATTTTCGCGTACAACTCTTCACAAAAATTACCGTCCCAGCTGTAACAATCGTATTGGTCGGCGTGCGTCGACGTCAAAGGAATAGAACAGACCATCGTCGACCACGACGTACGAACACGTTGCGTTGATGTCAAAGATAGTATCAGCGAGGAGTTATCGAAGTAAGAGGACGCGAGGCGAGCCATGACAGGCACATCAAGAAACAACGGCACCCCCATACCTTTAGACAGAGATGATATCGAGTATCCGCATAGAACACAGGCACGGTTTTTGTAAGTTCCACCCCCAAACGAAATAAAGGTAAAATATGACGAACACAACCGTTTGTAAGTCGGGTCTTCGTTACATTTGGTTTCTTTCAAGTCATGTTTACATATAGCATAGTTGATCTCTTGCTTCGGCAGTCCTGGGCTTAAATATCGCATTCCTCTCAATTGGAAGTGTGATTCTGAAATCTTAGTAATTCTTTCAAAGCCAACATCCCATTTGACAGGGACAGAATTTTGACCGTTGTTGCAATAAAAATAGTCAAAATTCGCATACACTAAGCCAGTACTTAAATCCGTGACGATGACGTTTTTTAAGTCCTCAAAGACTGCTACTATGTCAAAGTAACTAGAAACTCGTTCAAACTTATAAATATTATAATAAGTTAAATTCATAAGAACATCTAGGGGATCAGTGACATCATTTACGGTTTTGTTCGGGCATGAGGAGATAACAAGAACACTACTGCATTTATCACACCACACCCTGAGGTCTAACATGTGTCCGAACGTCTCCTTTCCTTGCCTTAAAACACCCGGACACATTGAATTGAAATCCTCGCAGCAGTTTTTGTACACGACACACCGAACATCACAGGCGCATGGGTATAAATGAATTGTGCTACCGCATCTGTTTCGACACGAATACTGTGGCTGTAGAGTAGGTAAGATGGTCTGCAGCTGGTCGAGCAGTTCCTGGTCGATGTACACATTTTCAAAGCACTGAATAGAACGAAGAAGTAACACGTAAACACACAAAACTATCATTTCATATGAGTATAAACATATTAAGCGGGCATAATTTGTCTACTTTTCATTCGTGCGGTTATATAAGGAGATTCTTGATAAATATATGACTCCGAGCGTTTAATCTTCGTAAAGTTATGTTCCAAATGATGCCTTAAAAACATTTTGTTATGTAGTCTTTTATTTATAGTCCATTCATAAAGCCTACAGTTTGATTCATGACATACGGTCTATTTAAAATTTGCTATGTTGTTCTTTTTTAAAGCTTGCTTCTTTAAAGTAATAAATTGTGTTTAGGCAATATTATGGGACATTCTTTAAAGTTAATTCCCTTTATGTCGGGAAAATGATAAGGGCAGGAAATGAAGTAATTTAAACTTTGTTAATTACAGCGTTTTCCATTACGTTTTATTAAACATTCATTTTTTAACAATGCGTTGTAATTTACAAATTTGGAAGAAAAATGTATAACGGCTTATTTGTAATATTGTCAGACTTTTTTTTTTGCTACATTATTTGGAATTAGTTTTCAAAACAAGCTCATAAATGTTAAATTAAATTTCGCAATGTACTGACTATTTTTTAAGATTAAAATCTGTACTTTTAAAAATAAATTTTGTAGAAAAGTAAATGTA
This sequence comes from Radix auricularia, assembly GCA_002072015.1. Lineage (NCBI taxonomy): Eukaryota > Metazoa > Mollusca > Gastropoda > Lymnaeidae > Radix > Radix auricularia. The sequence goes on along the minus strand of MUZC01004468.1, from coordinate 1,416,090 downwards.
TTATATATTTTAAATTTCAATTTAAATTTCTCATTTTTGGAGAAAAAGAAATCACCTTAAAGCATAAGTAATACAAACACCAACTTTATTTTACACTTTCTAAATATTTTGGATTATTGATCTAGCAGAATCTTCCTTAAATGCAATTATATATACGTACTCATACCCGAATATTTAATTTCCTTTTATTACCACCCCGTCCACCCAATTAACCGACTATTACATTTCAGTCTGCAATAAGTGAAGACCACAAGGGAAGAAATGAATATGTAACCTGTCTTATGTCATTGGTTTTTATGTATCCTTATTTTAATCTTCATCATAATTTCCTGCTATCCATTCTGGGGCATAGGCAACAGACAAAGGCTCTCATGGCATCCGGGTCCTGTGCCAGTCTCTAAAACTGTCCCCAGATTTTGGTAACTGCCTCTAATTCTCTTCCCCGAGTCGTTCTGGATCGGCCAATTTTTTTTCTTGCGCTGGGGGTTCTAAGTGAGGCCTTATCTTAGTATACTCGTTGTACACTTTCTCAGGGTGTGGCCAATCAATCTCCACCTTTCACTGGTTCTCGTTGAGAGCGCTGCCTAAGGTCCTCTTTGGTGATGACATTGGGCCAGCGGATTTGGAGAATCAGATATTTCTTATCGTGGAAAGCAAAAAAGCCGTTTGAAAATTATAGAAGTTATCAAAGCTATTTCATTGGGTTTTTTTATGTTATAGATGCCGGAAAAAACTTTGTGCGAGTTAAAGATAGTAGCGTTGAGTCGAAACGAAGCCAGGCTTGAGATGCAGCAAAGACGATGAAATTACGGGCAGGGCCCTTTTATTATTTCGTAGCCCCGAGTCACTCATTTATACGAAAGTTCTCATCATGCTTTTAAAATTCCTAATAAGTAATTAATTGCTACAACGTATTTCTTATTTAATTTTTCAATTTTCTCTTGACACTTACGATTGTTTGTGACGAAAGTCATGCGTTGCCAAAAAACTACATGAGAAATGTATTTGTTTAACATTATGTGAAGTTTAATGAATTTTTTCGGTGAAATAAATTTACAAAACATGTGAACAAAAAACATATGTTTTTCAACTTATTTATGACAAATAAAAAACGGAAACACATCAGTTGGTATTGTTTGTTGAAATTTTGAAACATTATTTTCCATTTAATTCAAATTAGTGCTGAATATTACAGTATTTTTTATGCAATTGGTGAAATTTCAGTGACGCGTATACCAAATTATCTAATTAAACACGTCTTTACGCTGAGAAACACTTGAGAAAGATTAGCTCTTTGCAAAGGCAGTTCCAAAATGTATGCAATTACATCGGGGTTAAATAATTTAAATCAAGTTAATTACACTATTTAATTTAAACTAAAATGTGTACAGAAAATTAATAAGTTATGTCTGATTCAATGGCATTTTTTAATTTTTTGTTTCAATTAAAATTTTTAGCTTGATTTCTCTTTTTTTTAAAAATTAAATCTAATTTTCTTATGATAAAAAGTAACACTTTTTAAAATACGTTATTAATTTAACGAAACTATCATAAAATTAAGTTAAGTTTTCATTTTATTTTAGATACCCTTGTATCTGTTTGTAAATCATATTACATTCATTTTTTTTTTAATGACTACATTACAAGCTGTTTGGTCTCAAAGAACCTATTATACTTTACGAATAATAGATTTATGTGTCGTAAAATTATTGTGATTTACTAAAATCTAGCACGACATACGGAATGTAATTTCCTGTTGATACTAATTGTTTCCTTCACTTGTTTCCATTAGTCATTTCCGTTGAAATGGTGATTTTATTTTATTTTTAGATCTTAATTATTGGCTCTCTCATCTATTTCAAGTTTTTAATATTTTTCTCACAGTGGTAAACTTAATTATCTGTCTTAATTCAATATTCAATATATAATAATATGTTTTAAGACATGTTAATTTGTATTTCGATTTAAATGTGATATAAATACATATTTCCTCCTGCTATCTAACAAGTCGCTTAATTTTTTTTTATTTATATGAGAATAAGAGCTGATACTGAAAACATAAAAAGTTGGATTAATAGGAGAAAAACATAAACGATTAATCGATTATTTTCGATTAACTTTATTTATATAAAGCATATGTAGATCCCGTTTAGTCGCGATTCAATATTTCGCTGAAATTAGAAAAGTCGCGGTAATTCCATGGCTCGAAAGTTTTGTGACGTTATCACAGCTAATTCGTTCTGCTATGCAAGAATAAGAAAGAGAAACCCTTTTTAGCGCATTTTCGAGATGTCGAAATCGCTATTGCACCCGTTTTGTCCGTCCATCCGTCTGTCATCACCCTTGATCTCAGCATCCATAAGTCCTAGACCCATGAGGTACATATGTTTTTTGTATGCCCTGACCTGCCATTTGTGCATCAACACTCAGTTACTCGATCCGTTAAAAAACCCCGTTAAAACTACCAAAAAATATTTCGAATCGAGAGGTAACACTAGCGCAGGGAACGGCCGCCATTGCCGGAAGTCGAATGCATAATTCTTCAAGCATTGAAGAGTGGTGCGAACGGGTGCAAAAGAATTTTTTTTTTTAGTTGACGTCATTAGAATATGTGTAAATGTTTAGAGAGTTTTACGTCATCATTTGTGGTGACTTGTAGTTGGATTAAAGAGAAAATAATAATTTTTTTTTAAAATGTAAAAAAATGACTTTTAAATAAAAAAAATGTCAGGTATATTCATTACACAAGAAAATTCATAAAAATATGTCTACAATCTAAACACAATTACTGATAACTACATAATTCTGATATCTAACATAAGTACTGATACATAATACGAAAATGCGCTAACACGTCCTGAATTCCAATAGGTACCAGGCTTAACATGATTTTTTTAACATATGCACGTCTACAAAAATTACAATAACACAAGGGGAAATTATGTAAGTTTAAAAAATGATTAATAAATTGGAAAAAGAAATATTAGAAAGTTGTCTTTTTTTTGTATTTATTTTTTTTTTAAATTTTTTTTAAAATGATATAATTTAAATCGTTTTAATTAATTTTGGTTGATTATTTTTTTAAACAATTAATTGTTAATTTTCGCATCCACACAATTCAGGATTAATAAAGAGGAAGCTTTCTTATTTTCACCCACATCCTCTCACAAAGGGAAAAAAGAAAGGTCAGGGCTGAGTTTATGGATGATCAAGAGAGATAAAGAAAAAGCATTATTAAAAATACAAAGACAAAAGGAAAAACGTTTTGTTTATTAGCTGCTTTACCATATAAAGAGATTAACCGTGTACTTAGTTTTAATGTTTAATATTTCTTGTTTAAAAAACGTTACATTTTTCTTGTTATTGACTTTTAATTACTGCATTGTTTTTGTAACCAGCTGTTTTAATTTTTTTTAAATCAATTATTTATGTAAACAAAAAATTAGTGTGAACTCCCACGTTACACAAAATGTGCTTAATATATATAGTATACTTCAGATATTAAAAAAAAATATAGATAAATTTGTTTGGAGCAGTGTTCATATGTTGATTTAAAAAAACAAATTACACAGACTATTTGTGTAAGGAAACAATAAATTAAAGCTTTATTATCAACTAATACAAATAATGGTAGACGTTTCGGCTCATGCCTTCATCAGTATGTAATCGATAAACTATATGGTTCGCTGCTCTTGTGTTTTTATAACTGATATCAGTTATTTAAAAATGTAGTAATTGTTTATGTTTATATGTATTTAAAATACACTTGTATCACTAAATTTGTATTGCCTTCGTTATAAAACGTATATGACTAAAAATATTCTCTTGTACTTTTTTATTTTATGTCTTTTTTTTGTTTTTGAAATTTTTTGTTGCTTTTTTGCAAAACAGTAGTGTAGACATAAAATAATGTGCAATATAATTCGATGTGATTTGTTTGAACATAATAAATAAATGAGCTACATAGAATGCTAGAGACACCTATTAGGGATTCTAAAGAAGTAGCTAGTTTTGATGGTTAATGTGCGTTGTACATTTTTTTTTTTAAACGACTGAACAGTTTAATTGGACATAATCATGTTGTTTTGGAGAATAAATTAAAAGTTAGGTGAATTTTACATTATCTCCATTACTTTGCTATCAATTATGACATTTTAATATCCATATACACTGCTATTCTTTAAAATATTCGTTTTTGCAAAAAGTTAGCTTTTCTTTTAAAACTTGTACAAAAATGGATAGTATGATTTCTATTCTGAATAAATTTAAATTACAGTTTCTTTATGTGCTTACATATAATTTACACACCATAAATAACTGTTCATTAAACATCCCAAATAACTGTTGCTTAAAATTAAACACCCCAGGGAACTGTTCATTAAACACCAAAGATAACTGTTACTTATACACTCAAAAAAACTGTTACTTAAACACCCCAAATAACTGTTACTTAAAATCCCCAATAACTGTTACTTAAACACCTCAATTAAATGCTAGTTAAACTCCCCAGATAACTGTAACATAAACACTTCATACTTTATTTATTTAAACACCATAAAAAACTGTTACTTAAACAATCCAGATAACTGTTACTTAAACACCCCTAATAACTGGCACTTAAATTCCCCAATAACTGTAACTTAAAAAAACAAAATAACTGTCACTTATATACCCCAAATTAATGTTAGTTGAACACCTCAGATAACCGTTACTTAAACACCCCAGATAACCGTTAAACACCCCAAATAACTGTTACTTAATTTAACACCCCAGATAAATGTTACTTAAAAACACCCCAGATAACGGTTACTGCGAATCCTTATTTCCATGTGTTATTCCTGATATTTTTGTGATGTGCGTGTGTGGTTTTAAAAGTAAGAATATGTATGAGATCTTCACACCAAAGCCGACAAACACAATTACAATTGTGCCCAACATCTTCAACTTTCACAATGAATTAAGATCCCATTAAAGCAATTAGACTCTTAATCATTTTTGTGATGAATACTGTTTTCAAGTGTCGTCGTGTCAAGTAAAAGTAAAATTAGGTTCAGTTTTGATAATCGTCTACCCTAATTTTCTTATTTCCGTAAATCTTTCTAAAACAAATATATTTTTTATCACAGGGGCGTCATTGTTGCCTTTGCGTTAAAACTATTGTGTAACAAAATAGTTGTATACCATACTTTTCAAAGTTGCAGAAACCTATCCAAAAAAAATAAAAATAATAATACTAATTTTTAAAAACATATTTTACAAATCGATGGTTTTTAGAATTTGATATTAATGGTATATTTAGCAACTTAATTTAAAAATCAAATTCCTATCATCCCGAAAGATATATTCCTGAGAGAATGTAAAGTAGAAAAAAACAAAAAGTCGAAGTTTTGTAAATCAGGGATCAATAAGTTACAAGAGTTTTGTGCCTTGTTAGTTTTGCAGGAGATTACATTAATCCCCGTAAAAGCGCCAACATCTCATGTCAGACTATATTCGTCAAAACAATTTTAAACATGATTATCACAAACAGGCCAACAGGTCCCACAAGGACGAGCTATGACATATCTATCGGAATCATTATTGAGAAAACAGACTAGTTAAATAGTTCCATCCTCCTAGTGTTATAAATTATCAGTCGCCCTTTAAAATTTTTGATCAAAGGGATGATCATATGTTATGCTTCCTTAAACATAGGCATATGAAATTAGGGTATAATTTGTGAACCATAAAAGTTCAATTATAAACATCACCGTTTACAGTTTACATCTACAGTCATTGACTCCTTACTCTAAATTAACAATACATTAGAGGTGGTCAAGTGAGAGGCTACTCGAGCAGTCCTGCCCAAGCTACCTTAACTCCGTATAAATAATAACTTATTGCTGTCCTAACCAGTCGTCGGAGACAGCGCATGTGGAAAGCACTCAATCTCCTTTCTTGTCTGAAGTATAGGGTCCAGGATTCACTGGCATAAAGGATGGTGCTTAGCACACATGCCTTGTAAATAGCAATTTTGGTATTAATTGTCAGCTTTTTGTTGCTCCATACTCTTTTTGAGAGCCTGGCCAGACTTGTATAGGCCTTGCCGATCCTTGCGTCTAAGTCGAAATCAAGGGACAGGTTGTTGGTGATGTTGGATCCAAGGTATGTAAAGCGTTCCACGGCCTCAAGTTGGTAGCCATCGATGGTGATGTTGGGTGGGTCAGCGTCTTGGGCCATCACGTTGGTCTTTTTGAGGCTGATGGTTAGTCCGAAGTCCCTGGCGGCCTTGGCAAAGCGGTCCATCAGGCTTTGCAAATCAGCTTCGTTGTGAGTTGCAATGGCAGCATCATTGGCTGCCATTCGCGAGTGGGCTTGTACAGCCACAGCAGAAGCTGCAAGATCACGTGCATAAATCCTACTGGAGCACAGAATATTCCGTCGTCTTACTTACGAGACATAAGGAAGCCAAAACAAAACAAAAACAAACCAGTCGTAAAAAAATATTGCAGATCTGTGCATTTAACTTTTAATCAGTGAAATATTATGAAGGTTTGAATTGTAGACAACCTGGTGTCACAATTCTAAAAGTAAACCTATCATTCATTTCTTTGATAAGAATTTGGTTGTTTTACTAAACGATCTTATTTTTAAAAATTAATGAATGAGATAATTCTATTTTTTAGGTTTAAAAACATGTCCGGGCTCGATATCCTCGGCCTGCAAGCTAAGTTTGTCTTAAGTCTACTAGTTAGCATGCGCGACTTACCAGAGGAGATGTCATTTATTTTAACATTGTTGTATGCAGAGAAACATGTTTTAGCAGTGTTTCCTGGCGAGATGGGTTAATTCTACGTGGTTCGCCAGACGAGTAAGGTTGTGGAGCAGACCACAACCTGAAACCGACAAACCCCTGGCTTGGACAGCCGAAGACCGTTGTTAGGCGCTAGGTGCTAGTCATATATGATTACAGTCGCTGTACGGATCTTAGGCAAAGCATTTAGATGCAATGCCGATGATGAAAACCAAAGTACCCGTTGAGGGTCGGGGACTCCGAAGCGACCGTTTCGTCCCCCTCAATTAATTAGCAACGCTGTTGAGCGGTGCCGGTTTAGGGCCAGGAGCGCCAGTACGGAATAGCAAAAGGTACCGCTAGGAAACGCTTTTGGTCGCCAGCTCTGAGGAAACCTTCCGGTGGGGTTTAAACCCTAGTTAGGTCAGTGATGATCCCCACGCTTTGCGGCGATCTAAACTATATGGACTCGTATGCCGTGGTGGCGCCAAAGTGATACTATGTTGATAGCGAGTCACAGTAGGGAAATTCCACAACTCCCTCGGGAGGCACACTTTAGTGGGATGCGTTTTCGGCCCAGTGCCCTGGACGCCCAGGCGGCCGCTTGTAGCAGCGACCGCTCCGTGGGGGCTTCTCAGTCTTTACGTCCCCTAGGGGGCCAGAGGGCTGAGGGGGTTTTCCGGGAAGCCCCATGAAGAGCGCAGGCTCGGGACTGCTGATTTCTTCCACATGTAGGATTTTCAGCAGTGTTTCTATTTCTTGAACAATTAGCTAATTATCCTCGATAATCGTGAGAGTATTTTTGCTGGACACTGACTGTGTTGTAAACCAACAAAAAAAATAAAAAAATAAAGGACAGAGAGACCGATATGTAAAATGATAAATTAACACAAATTGAATGATCAGATTTTACCTTGACTTAATTAATCCTACACTTTGAAGAGAGAAACATTTATTATTAGATTCACTCCTTTTAAACAAATGACTCATGGCGAGACAGCCGAACGTGTTACAAAACCATATCTTACCAAAGAGCAATCAGGTAGACCGGGCATCATAAACTGGCAATATCCAGCTTATGATAATTATGAGGTATTGAAAAGCCCATGTAACAAAGTTTAAGAGAATATACAGGATGCTCAGCAGTTTCATTAGTCAAATAACTTAGAAAATTTTAGAAGCTACACTTTGTGTAAATTAAAATAAACTCAATTGTTTTTTTCGGAACTACGGAACGTCTCCTCAATCATTGTTAAAGCTCATCTACTGAATATTTTTATCTGTAAAAGTTTGAAATATTGATCTGAAACGTGTTAGAGTGCAATGAGTGATTAAGTAGCTTTGTTGATAAGAATTGTGTAGGTACCCTGATTGGTTTGAAATAATTATATTGTCAATACTTGACTAAAATTAAAGAAAATACAGCAACGTTGTCTGAAACTGGTGTGCTAGAAGAATCCATGCAGTAATTCTTGTTTCTGGGGTTTTTAAATCATGGGGTTTCATGCTAAGCAAATTAACAGATCATCAGTGTTACATTCAGCCGGACGGTCTAAACGCTAAGAATGATAGTACAGAATAAAGCTATATAAGTTATGTGTTGAGACGAGCAGGAATATTATTATACACGCGAGTTTAGCGTACGCAGATAATCTTTTTGATGACCTGGAAATTTCAAAGGAAAGTAAGGGACGTCCGCAAAGAAGAAGCGATCATAATAAGGATGAGCTCGTGATGTATTTCTTAACGTGTAACTTTGAAGAGTGGGACGCGATGGTCGAGTGGTAGCGCGCTCGATTAGCGTACCGATGATCACGAGTTCGAATCCACTTGAAGGCGAGGTTTTGTTCCCGGGTCCAGATGAGTCCCCGAGTCACCCAGCTCTGAATGGGTACCTAGCTAGAAAATAGTTAGGCGACTGGGTAATGCGTGGAACCCTCAGAGCCGTGGCCTGTGACCTCTGCATCAGTTGCCAACAGATCATCTCTCATGATCTGTGGACGAAATTATCTTCTGCATAGAAGGAGCGTCTGTATATCTAAGATAAGATGAAGAGCCATGTCTTATATCTGGAATTAGCAGCGCATACTGCTTTTTGGCATGAAGTAAATGAGGAATAGGATGAACAACATAGTTGAAAGAATAAAAGACATTGCCTGATTTATGAGTATATCATTTGAGCGAACGAATGTCATGATGGAAAAATCTTGGTAACTAATCAACATATTTTAATTCATTCAAGTAGGGCTGCGGAAATTACCGATTAATTTCTCGATTAATTGGTAAATTATTTTATCGATTAAAATTATCTTAATCGATAAAATAGTGATTAAAATTGAAGAAATTTTTTACATTTTATCTCGATTTATTAATAAATGATTAATAATAGTTTTTATTTTATTTGTTTACGTATCAACTCTCCGTTAGGGCATGTTGGAATATGTATACTTTAAAATAAACTGTTTAGAATGACAGTGATATGAAAAAACATTGTTTTTAATTATTTAAAAATAACAAAATTTAAATTCATAAATTTTATTTTGAACTACTTATATTTAACTATATCTCCTAACTCCTAACAATATTATATCTTTGAAATTAAATTAAATTAAATACCTTCTTTATGAGCATTTAAAAATTCCATAAAATGGCACAAAATGTCAAGGAAAATATCCTAGTAGAGCTGGTAATTATGATGTATTAAAAAAAAATCATAACTTTTGAACCACAAGGGATAAAAGGATGGTTTTGATCTTTTTGTTAAACATCAAACAATTTCTATATGGCTGTATTAATTTTTTATTTTAAAATTCATCAGAAATTTTCATTCCATTGCCTAAACTTGAATATGTTATTAAACTTATTTTCATTAACTATGTTTTAAAAATAACTTAATAAAAATATGAACTTCCTGTTTTTATTACTTCCCTTGAAATTTTCAGTTTATTGACGTCATACATCTTTTTTTTCTAGTTTTAACAAAATTATCGATTAATTAATCGGTAATTTGTCAAAAGTTAACGATTAAATTTATTTTAATCGATAACAGCCCTACATTCAAGTTAACGACCCGCCTGTAATGCTACATGTAAGTACGTTGAAAATTTAGGTACAGCTCATTCCTGATTAACTTAAAACCTAACAAAATTATATTTTTCTGTTGTGGAATAATTCCAAAAAAATAATTACAATAAAGTAGTGTATATGTCACCTGAAATATCATTTTAATAAATTATCATAGATTTCAGAAGTAACACGTGTCTATTAAGCACAATCGATTATATTATCACATTTTATTTTTAAAATATACTTAAGCGATTTCTCTTATCCTGAGTAAAATAACATAAAGCTATATTACTAACAACTTCTCTAATACTATATATATTAAAAAAATAAAATCTGTTATTATTAACTTCTCTTATACTAATTAAAATAATATAAAACTCTGTTATAATTAAATATTTCAAAATTTTTCACATTTCATTTTAAGAAAATAAATGATTTTATGTCACATAGACATCAATTTTAAAAAAATTGGTGTGTTAAAATAGCAGCAACAGTAATATTGCAACAAAAAAAAAAGAAGCATTTCAATACAGAAATTTAGGCGTACATTTCTAATTCATTTCGATTTAAAATGTTTAAACCGCTAAGACGCCTAATTAAGTATCTAAATTTTTTAAAAAGAATAATTGTACATGAAACAATGTTCAAGTGGTTCAAGTTTTAAGCACATGTCTAAACAACTAGACTTAAAGAGGCTTTAGGAACATCTCAGCTAAAAAGAGCAAATATAATTTACTTCCCAGCAACCAAAAAAATGGCTTTTAATAACAGAGCTCTGTTTGTGCTATTTTTCTGATTTATTAAAGGTAATTTATGATTTATTTTTAACTATTAAAATATATTTATTATCCACATTTTAAAATAGTAATATTAGCAATCTCAATTTATATGTTTTTTTTTAAAAACCCCAATGAGAAAATGAAACGCTTTCTCTGTTCTTTTATTTTTTTAAAGATTAAAAATGGATTTATTGATAGTATATTTAATTATATTTTATCTTATTGCAGAGGTTTTATTGACGTGTAGCCCAACAGAAGAAGGTAGCTCCCTTGTGCTTAACTCTAATGTTACACAACCGGAAAAAATAATTTTATTTTTTATAAATAACATTACAGTGATGACCTGCTTTAACTGCACTACTTGCCAGGTTTACTTTCCCGGTCGTATCTTTTCAAATATTACAACTTTTAAAAATTCAAGTTGTATTTACACATTTAATTACCTCAACGTAACTAGACGGCGTTACCTATGGAGTGTAAGGGAAGATGGTTTTAGAGGAGTCATATACCGAGCTTGCAACTTACAAATCTACGGTAATGGTTTTTTGAAATACATTGTTGTAGTTTAATTTGGTATAATAATTTTCTCCTAACATAAAATATTTCACGTATATTTAAATAATAAAATAAATAAATGCTCCTTTTTAATAACTGAACTGAACTGTCCCTTAACCCGACGCTGGATCGTTTGGGCACCATTTTGAGCTGCGCACTATCTCATGCCATGTGTTACGGTTCTGAGCTGCCTTCTGGTAATCGCTAAGTGATATTTTTAATAAATGTTATTAAATTAGTCAATGGTTATATTTTGTTTTCTTATAGTTCTTATAGTTCCATTTAAAAAAAAAAGAAAGTATTACTATTTCGGCGAGTCAAGAATTACGATCTTTAATCATTTAATATTTAAATTGTTTCCTTTGCTAAATTTTTCTGCATTACTGATAATAGAACTATTTTAATAATTTGAAGACACAAATGAAATTTGTAAAAAGTTACAATTGTTAAAGAAGAAAAGTAGGAGAAAAAAAATCGAATATGATAAGCTTAATTTGAAAAGTTTTAAAAAGTTGTGTAATAAAATTTTTCTAAACATGAAAACAATATTCAACAACGTAAATCCTCCAAAAAATTATTTTCATTTCTAAATCCTTAGCCTTACCTAAACAGTTTAGGTGTGATGTTGTTTCTCGTCACAAGTACATGAATGTGACCTGTTCAGCGTCTGGAATGTATCCCATTGGTATATGTAATCATCATATTTTATCGGATAGGGTTGTAAAGGTATGTGCTGATTTAAAGTATAAATTGTTATATAATGGTTTAAAACTAGTATGATAAAAAATCTAAATAGTATGCATATAGCCTTAGTAAAATTGGTTATTATAGTAATACAATCGTTATACTACGTGGGGAAAAAAGTGTTTTTTTTTCAAAACTTGAAAAGTAAATTAGATGATTAATGTCGTTCTTGTCAATCTATGTGCGAAAATTTATTGTAATCTAGCTCTCAAAAGAATGGTTTTTATTTAACTTGTAGTTACAAATGTAATTGCAAATATTGTTAATAATCGATTTTTTAAAACTTATTAATATTATGAAACAATCATGCGGTGTTAAAAAAAAAGTTTTCTTTTTATTTGTTTAAAAAATATATGTATATATTTTGTTTTTAAAATAAGTTTTAAAATATATATTTTTATTTTTAAAATAAGAATTCCACGGAGTTGATTGCTACGAATAACACCAGTGAATGTTTGGGCTACCCTCCTTATTGCCAGACGAACTGTTCTTTTCGAATCTTAACAAACAATATGACCAGAGGCCAGTATAAGTTGTCGATATCTGTGTACCCAAACATCACAGGTGCATTACATAAATTAAGCATCAGGAAAACATGGAAATACATTTTCATAATACGTAAGTTTTAAAATAAATAAGAGAGATATGATTTTAAATATATATTTTTTAAAATAAATATGACATTGATAGAAATGACAATGCTGACTAGAATAAACGTATTTCTTGATAAAGATATTGGTAAAATAAATAGGCAGTAGAGGTGGATTGAGTGGCTCTGAATGTTATGTGTTTAAAATTATGGAATAAATATTTTGTTTTTTAATTATTTTTTTTTTAAAGAAATAAAATTAAACAGAATTCCAAAAAAGCCCCCAATTTACACACAATTTAAAGATGAAAATCTATTATTGTAATACAATAACATATCTGGTTGGTCTAAAACTAAAAGAAGACATGTAAATAATGATAATATTAATTCTACTAAATTGATTAATTCTTAATAGCGCTGTATGCCAGCAAAGGAATGGGTTTACATCTCTTTACAAGGAGATAATAACAAACATATAATAATTAAATAATCATTCATTCATAACCACATAAATGACAATACGTTACACATAAGCTATGTTAATCATTTTAAAGATGTTGTTTCATTTAATTTCTAAATGGAGTTTGTAAAGATGCATCTTAATTAAGCGCTGTCTTGAAGGACTTGGCAGTTGAAATAACAATGGTTACAAACTTTTTTTTATATATTACGTAAACCATATAACTTTTTTTTAAATGAATATAATATACGTGCTTAGCGTTAGTTAGATACAGTGCTGCCAGCGCTAGGTTTTTAATCCTAGATCTAGGTTTATTTGACCTCGTCTAGGTTTCTAGGTTTTTTATTTTAAGAATAATCATAATCTAGTTTTTTTTTTAAATTGTTTTTTAATTTAAATATTCTATGGGAAAGAATTAAAATAATTAAATATATGCAATTAACCTTCTAAATAATTCGATTTTTCAAAAAAAAAAAAAAAAAAAAAAAAAAAAAATAAGCAGTATGTAGCAACAGTATTTTTAGCCGCTCTTTGATGTTGAATCTATGGCTCTATGCTACTAAATTCGAAAGGTTGCGCCATGTGTCTGTACAATTCTGGTACAAGATAAAACAACTTGACTGGGCAAAAACATTCAATTTTATTAGACTATTGCAGGATCTAACATTTTCTTCTGTCGGCGATGAGAGAATAAACTCTCAAGTATATGCCGTATTGAGTATAGGCTAAAGATAATCTAATTCAAGACTCAAATAGACATAATATTAGTGAATTATTCCAAGAATGCTGATAAGATTGCCAAAGGATTTATAAAGATGATGACATAAGTGATAAAAAAAAATCAAATGTAAGTATATTTTGCATATAGTTATGTTAAATGTGTTAATAAATGCCAATGCCAAAGCGATTTCGGGGAAGGGTGGAATGTAGTCATACTTTTATGAGATTTGTAACAAAGGGGAGGGGGCTGTGATGACACTTCATAAAACGCGCAACTTTAAATGAAAGCTCCACTTTAATATTTGATTCATAACTATTTAGTGACGTTTTAAATGGCTTCACGTCCTTTACGCTATTGGATTGCACTCTTACACGTACACTAAATACATACTTGAATAATACTTAACAAAAAAAAAGTATTTGAGACATGCTATATTTGAAAAAGGGGGTATGTGGTAAGCTTTGTGACGTAATTTTTGTTTATTTTTAGCATGTCTAGGGTTTTTTCCTTCTGATCTAGGTTATTTTGACGTGTTGGCTAGGTTTTTCCTAAAATTGTCGCTGGCAGCACTGGTTAGAATACGAGCATCTTTTAATTAACTTTAAATGACAATCTTTGAGATATACATGCTTCTAAAAATGTTTTGTAAACAAATAAATGATATATGCCGCTTTGAGGAATTTCTAAACTAGGAAATATTATCACTTTCTGATTCGTAGCATCTAGATATTCTATGATATTAGCCTGCTTACTTTTTTCTAAACTAAGTAATTCAAAATGTAGATGGTTTCGTTCTCTTAACTTTCAAGTGCATTACATTTACTATTCCATCATTAGTGATTTGTAATCAGAAACATAATTTCTGAATCATTTTTAGCGATGTTTTCTATTGTTTGTAAATTTAATTAATTTAATAAAACAAAAGTTGATGTATCTTACTGGAGCTAAGTTTCATATTATTTTCATTGATTTCTCAAATTTAATTATACTTAATCCTTTCTAAAAACACTAATCTAATCTTTATTTATTTAAATAATAACAATATTTGCTGTTTAATAATATTATATTGTGTATTTTACGATATTTTGCACTAAACTTACTAAGACCTGTTAAGGCAGCCATTTTTATTATTATTGTTTTGAACTAACCGTAACTGTTCACATACAATAAAAGCACAAATAAACCTCCCAAATAACTTGAATTACATAAATTATACATCCAAAATTAAATTTAATTGAACTTAATACAAAAATAATACAAAAATAAACGCACATTAAACAAATTATACTTAAACTCATACTTATACTATAACAATAATACTAATAGAAATATCTTAACTCTAAATATATCTTAAGTCTAAATCTCAGACTAAGTCTAGTTGAGACTACTTGTCCTAATCCTTAAACTTAAACTAGTAAACTAGCCTTACTGAAAATGAAAATCTTAATCTTAGTAATAACCACAATACTTTTAAGGGCATTAACTTCAACCAAAACACATCCTACAAATCATAGTAACATATCTATAGTTATAAACCACCACAACACTAAGCACACAGACTCAGTACCTGACTACACCTCTATCTTAAGTACAATAAAAGAAATTACACTAAAACAATGGAAACATAAAATATGTAGACATAGGCAAGAGCACCTAATTTTAATATTGCTTCTCTCCGGCGATATAGAACGTAATCCAGGCCCAGTATCATTTAAATGCCAACTTTGTACAAAAACATGCACAAGTAAACAAGGAGCAATTCAATGTGACACCTGCAATGAATGGTACCACACAGTTTGCCTGCATGTTAATACACCCAAGTACATATCAATGGGTCTAAGAAATAAATATACATCTTGGCACTGCACACATTGTGGATTTCCCCAAATCAATTCAGACCTGTTTAATCATAGGGACCTGATCACCACAAACTTTTAAAGTGTTTTGGCTAATTCTAATATAAAAAACACCCTAGATAAAATCAGACCTGCCACACAAACCCAAGAAAATAAAAAATCTAATAATACTGACAATCAATACACGCTTAAAACTCTAATAATGAATTTTCAAAGCATAAAAAATAAAATTATAGATTTAGAACTCCTAATAAAAACAGAAGAACCAGACATAATTGCTGGTTCTGAAACTTGGTTGATCCCCAACGCCCAACATATATAACTCTGAAATTTTAAGCAGCAATTACAATTTATTTAGAAAAGATAGAACAGACAATCATGGTGGCGTCCTACTTGCAATAAAATCAACTCTCATAG
Source organism: Radix auricularia (assembly GCA_002072015.1). NCBI lineage: Eukaryota > Metazoa > Mollusca > Gastropoda > Lymnaeidae > Radix > Radix auricularia. The sequence goes on along the minus strand of MUZC01004468.1, from coordinate 1,400,131 downwards.
CCGAAGAAATTAACACACAACCAAACTCCAATATAGAATCTGTTTTCTGCAAAATAGGTACACCAAACTCATCACCCTTTATTGTAGGCAGTCTATATAGGCCACCAAATACAAACATAGAATACACGAGGAATCTCTGCAGTTAACTAATTTACATTAAAGACAATCTTAAAAATGCTGTAATTTTGACTATGGGGGACTTAAATCTTCCAGATATAAATTGGAAAAAATATACAATCGATAGTCACCAAAATAATAAAGAAATTAATGAACATTTCTTAGACACAATAAACAACATAAACCTAGAACAGATAGTAAAAAAAGCAACTAGGAAAAACAAAATACTAGATTTATTCCTAACAAACAGACCAGGACTAGTAGTAGACTGCACAATAATTCCTGGGCTGTCTGACCATGATATTGTTAGGGTAACCAACACAATAAAAGCTAAAATAAATAAGATGCCTAAAAGAACAATATATCTTTGGAATAAATGCAACTTAATAAAATTACACCAATCAGCTTCTAATTTCCAACAAAATTTCCTAAGAAAATTCAGCATAGTTAGCCCTGTAGAAGAAATATGGAAGGAAATTTAAAAAATCTAAAAACCATAATGGATCAGAATGTTCCAACAAAAATAACTTTAAATAGAATTAATAAATGCTGGTTCAATTTTAAATTAAAAAAGTATTGCAAACTAAAGGAGAATTTATTTAAGAAATTTAAGGCTACCAATTTAGAAAGGATACACAAAAAATACTTAAAAATTAAACACCTGACACAAAAACTTAGCCGTAACCTCCAAAATAATTATATAAACAATGTGATAACTAAAGATAACAATAAAAACTTATGGTCCTTTATCAAATCTAAAAAAATGGAGCCTTCAGGTATAGCCACACTAAAAGGCTCAAATAATAAAACCTATAATGATAATGAAAATAAAGCTAATATCCTTAACAAATATTTTGCATCATCATTTTCTGCCTCAGGCGACAAGGAAATTTCAATAAATTTAAATAAATTGGAAGAAATAGGTAACATAACTGTAGATGAGATAGGTATACATTCACTCCTAAAAAACTTAAAAATAAACAAAGCTACTGGCCCAGATGAATTACCTGCCAGGTTATTAAAAGAATTAAGCAATGAACTGTCCCCAATCCTTGTAGTTCTTTTTCAAGCCTCTCTAAACCAGGGTAAAGTGCCCGAGGATTGGAAATTAGCCTATGTAACGCCACTCTTTAAGAGAGGTGATAAGTCCGACCCTGGTAATTACAGACCTGTATCACTTACTAGTATCACATGTAAATTACTGGAACACATAATATATAGCAGAATAGTTAACCACCTTGACAAATATAATGCCCTATGCCCACACCAACATGGCTTTAGAAAGAACAGATCATGTGAAACACAATTGATAGGCCTAATAGATGATCTATCAAAAGGCTTAGATAATAATGATCAAATAGATACAATATTACTAGACTTCTCAAAAGCATTCGACAAAGTTCACCACCTTAGTTTACTCAAAAAACTTAAATACTTTGGAATCTCAGGTCCCTTACATCACTGGATCCAAGATTTCCTATTGGGTAGGGAGCAAACTGTAATAATTAATGGTTCTAAATCTACACCAATAAAGGTTAACTCAGGAGTTCCACAAGGAACTGTCCTAGGTCCCTTACTATTTTTAATTTATATAAATGACTTACCCAACAATATCTCAACAGGAACTAAAGTTAGGTTATTTGCTGATGATTGTATAATCTATAGAACAATCAAGTCAGAACAAGATAGCAAAATTTTACAAAAAGACTTAGATGAATTAATAAAATGGGAAACTAACTGGAGTATGTCCTTCCACCCAGAAAAATGTCAACTGCTAAGAGTAACAAAGAAAAAGAAACAAATAAATTCAAAATATTTCATTCATGGAAAAGAACTAACCCAAACTAAAGATGCGAAATACTTAGGAGTCATAATAAATGAGAAACTATCTTGGAATCCCCATGTCAATGAAGTTATTAAAAAATCAAACAAAACCTTAGGCTTTATAAAAAGAAACTTTTACAAATGTAACAAAGATATAAAACTAAAATGCTA
>MUZC01004468.1:1385979-1396584 GCA_002072015.1 Radix auricularia | reverse complement strand
TACATAAATATTTCAAGAACTTTGTGAAACGCCTTGTATAATAATTTTTCAAGAAGGGCATGCAATTATTTATAAAATTTAATTTATTTACTATTATAAAATGTACACAAATAAATGGATTATAAATTGTAACGAACTATCAGAAATGTGTTTCATTTGACTTATGCGTTTTCTTAAAGTTGTTGTTTTTAAGCAATACATTGTATTAGCTAAATTTTACTTATTTTTTAAGACACCTGAACGTAAAATGTATGGGAGAAATTCTTAATACGTTTATAAAAAAATTTTTATAATATATTATTTGCTTTATTTATTATTTGTTTAATGCAGTAATGATTTTTATTTAAATAATCAAATCTGTAAAATGCTGTCAACTACCGCAACGTATATATAATACACATTTATATTACATTTTAGATTAAGGAAACGAAATTTCTTTAAAAAGTTGAAGAGCAATAACTAAATCTTGCACCTTTTAATATCAATAAAAAATTTTTAGCGCATTTTCGAGATGTCGAAATCGCTATTGCACCCGCTTTGTCCGTCCGTCCGTCTGTCATCACCCTAGACCTCAGCATCCATAAGTCCTAGACCCATGATGTATATATGTTTTTTGTATGCCCTGACCTGCCATTTGTGCATCAACACTCAGTTACTCGATCCGTTTAAAAACCCCGTTAAAACTACCAAAAAATATTTCGAATCGAGAGGTAACACTAGCGCAGGGAACGGCCGCCATTGCCGGAAGTCGAATGCATAATTCTTCAAGCATTGAAGAGTGGTGCGAATGGGTGCAAAAGAATTAGTTTTTTTTTTAGTTGACGTCATTAGAATATGTGTAAAAGTTTAGAGAGCTTTACGTTATCATTTGTGGTGACTTGTAGTTGGATTAAAGAGAAAATAATATTTTTTTTTTAAATGTAAAGAAATGACTTTTAAATAAAAAAATATCAGGTATATTCATTACGCAAGAAAATTCATAAAAATATGTCTAAAATCTAAACACAATTACTGATAACTACATAATTCTTATATCTAACATAAGTACTGATACATAATACGAAAATGCGCTAACACGTCCTGAATTCCAATAGGTACCAGGCTTAACATGATTTTTTTAAATTATGACCTATTTCCATTAATTGTAACACAATGTTCATGATAAGTGTATCTTTCTGTTTGGAGATATATATATTTTTTTAATTTAAGAGAAACAAATATATACTAAAATGTTTCACAGATCTTTTTTGCTCTTTATCATAAGTAAGTTGTCTCTTAAATACATTACAAACACATTTTCTAAAAAGTACATTATTACGTTTAACGCTTATCCAACGTTTAAATGTAAACTTGCATTTCTATTAGATTTTTGCAAGGCTAATATTATTTAGTTTTCCTCATTTATCCAGGAGACCGATGTCGCGTTCAAAATGGAATAGAAAAGTCGTTGGATTTCTATTTGTCATTACGAATAACGAAAAAATAGGAGAAGTGTTTTCACATCCCTCCAGAGGCGTCACTAGCGTTGGTGTCACCTGGGTTGGCAGCTCATGATTTCAGCCCCTCACGACTTAACACATAGAGCTTCTCCGAATTTTCCTGTGCAAAAGAATGGGAACATATATAATTTTACATTTGTTGTCACCCAACAAGTGGTGTCACACAGGGCGGCCTGCCCCACAAAAAAACCACCCCTTAGCGACGCCACAGCATCCGTCTATGAGTGTTGTATTATATTGATGTTTTTGCTAGATGGTTCCATACACAAAAGGCACATTCTGGTAAAATTATGATTCATATAGCTGTTTACTAGATTTCGGATCCGGCCCCAGCTTAACCTGTCAATTTTAGAAATCCTGCTCCTGTCAGATTTCAATTCATAAATCTGTTCTTCCAAAAAATTGAATCCGTTACAGCGATATTTTAATATGTGATTAAAATGCGTGAGTACTCCATATTTTAGGAGAAATAACAATAATTACAAAAAGAAGAAAACATTAATTATATTTTTTAAAAAGAATGAATATTTGTAGCCCTTATTGAAGACAATTTAAAAAAAAGAGTTAATTGTCACAATTTGAACCGAAGTGTTTAAATTGGAAGTTTTACTCTCACACATACACATAAATGCGTATGCTTTGCATATGTATGGATATAAATAAAGATAGATAGATAGTTAGATAGATAGATAGATAGATAGATAGATAGATAGATAGATAGATAGATAGATAGATAGATAGATAGATAGATTGATAGATAGATGGATAGATAGATAGATAGACAGATAGATAGACATACAGATAGATAGATAGAGATAGATAGATAGATATATAGATAGATAGATAGATAGATAGATAGATAGATAGATAGATAGATAGATAGATAGATGATATTTTAGCCATATATGTTTTAAAATGCTTGACTACTAGTAAGCAATATTCTAAGCCGAAATTCGTGTTTACTATCAGGCGTGAGATGAAAGTTGTGACATTTCTTCTCACTTACGTGTTTAAAACTCTCAACACCTATTTTTCCTCTGGACTAAATAAACCTGTCTTTTTCTCTACTTTCTCATTTATGGATTTCAGGACATAACATATCACCTAAGGCTTATTTATATTTTTCTATTAGCATAATTTGTTTTTGTTACTTAGATTGCGAAAGATGTTTGCCTAGAGTGACGTCGTTTTGTCAGACACACACAAAAGTTATAGCTGTAATATTTTTTTTTTAAAATTAAGTTGCTTCGAAAACTATAACCGACATGTTCTGCCTTTATGCCGTACACAGAGGTGGACAAACGTTTAAGGGCGAGGGCCAAATACATAAGAAAAAAAACCTTAAAAGGGCCGCATCTAACAACAAGTTAGCCTCGATTCAAGTAAAAACATCCATCTTTAACATAAATATATTAATTTTTTAGATACTACCGCAGGTTTACGCGGGCTGCAAGAAATCCGTAGCGGGCAGCATGCGGCCCACGGGTCGTAATTTTCACACCGCTACTGTTACACACTGAGATTAGGAAACAAAAAATTGATAGAGCCATCTATAATATTTTTTTGTCTTTGCCTCTTATGAAACATTTTATCATTTTACACATTGCTAATTGTCTTCATAGATTTAAAGATTTTTTTCAAATTAAAAGTAATTATAACTTATTTTTATGGTATGTTGTAAAGAATGTTTACTTAAAATCAATTAACCCTAGATTACACTTGCTTTTAAAAATGTGTTTTCCAATAATAAAGTTTTAAAAAAAAACCAATGGGATTGTATGTTGAGGAAAAAAAAAATTTTAACTTAAAAAAAAACTATTACCTGTAACTGTTTTAAAAACATTTGGTTACTGTGAAATTGATGTGTTGTAGGATTAATAATATTAGCTTTTATGTTGTTAAAATTGATAGGAAAATGAATAGCAAAATGCAAAGAGTGTTTTTAGCCAAATAGTAAATTTATAGATTGTACATTTATTTCCATGTGACAAGATGTTATAATTTTTTAAAAGTTTTCTCTTATTTTTGTATAATTTTAAAAACAAATTTATTTACACGAAAATTAGCTAATACTAATTTTGTTTTTTTCACAATCTGGATATTTTCTGGTGAATTCATTTTAATAAAAATTGTTACAAATAATATATTTAAAAGGTTGTATAGGCTCGGGCTCTAAATGGTTTGCCGCAAAATTTCAGTTCTAAGAATATATATTGCATGCTATTTTATTTACTTATAAATAAATAAATGTGTGTGTGTGTGTGTGTGTGTGTGTGTGTGTGTGTTTGTTTATTGAAATGTGTGTATAACAACGAAAAGGAAAACAATAAAATTCATATATTCATTAAAAAAATTTATTTCACAATACACTTTTGAAATCATGCTTCATAGTATTTAATTTCTTAAGTGCCTGAAAAATCTGCTAGATAGATTTTGATGCACATTTGTTCTTTTCAAGAATATTATGAGTTAGTCTTAATATTCGAAAGTTATTCTTCAATTCCTAAATAAAATTAAAAAAATTAAAAAATAATAATAATAATTTAAGAAAAAAAAAAGATCTTTATAGGATTAAAAAAAACAGTTCAAGTTCATTGGTAAACATTTCAATAGTTACCCTTTTTTAGTATAACTAAATAAGCATAATTTTTACATTTACTGTAATTTTATCAACTACAAAATGGATAGCTAATTATTTAGAAAATAAAGACAGATTAAACAATAGAAAAAATGCAGACATAATTTTTTTTTTAAATGATCGAAAAAAAATTCCACTGGATGCAGCAAAAGACTTGAAGTATCAGGCAAGAGGTGTCAAAAGTTTGTTCAGCGGTCTCAACATGGCCCACACTTAGATTTTATCGAGCTCATGGCCTCACAGTGGTGAAGCTAGGGGGGACTTCCACACCGTGCTGCACAAACTTAGGGTGTGGAAGTACTGGGTATTTGAAAGTAATGCAAATTCCGACATTTTACTTTTTCTTTGAATAGGGAAAACCATTCATTCGTAATTTCGAGTCGTAATTAACGAATTCGCACAATATTTGTCTCATTACATAGTGTTTATTATAACTGACGCCAATCCATTCAAAAAATTGTATTCGATAAATAAGTATCGATTTTCTTTTGATAACTAAGTGGCATACGTCACAAATATAAGAAAACTGCACACACGCACTACCAAACACACACATACAAACAAACAAAAACCCATTACTGAAGGGCCTGATAATATGTACTAGTAATGTTGCCACGAAAGTTTATGAGTGGAATTTTGAATACGCAGAATGATGAGCTAACAAGTACCTACATGATATGGTGGTTTAAATATTGTTTTTACTTGGAAGTAGTAATTTAAATAACTGTTTCAGTTTTCAGAAAATTATTGTAAAATAGCTTACTATTAAAAGTTTTAAACATTTATAAACACATGTCTCCGAACGATTCTCCGAAAATACTGGCCCAGCATCATCACCACCGAGAACCCCCAGCAACGCACACGTGTTGCCCGTGGAAGAGCTAAGACGCCAGCGAAGATGGAGATAGATAGGTCACAGACTCAGAAAGTCTACATTCAACATTGTGAGAGTAGCCCTCACTTGGAAGCCCCAGGGCAAAATGAAAAGAGGTCAAACAGTTAAAAATATTTGCGCATGATCAGGATGCCTGGAGAGCCTTTGTACTGAACATACAACACAGATGGGACGACATGCGTTGAGGATGATGATGAACTTACAAAAAAATTAATTTATTTAGTTTTTATTCCATTAATATAGCACACAATTTAATTATTTTTGTTTTTCATTAAATTTTGTCAACCTATCCAATTAAAGTAATATGTAAATAAAAAGTAAATAAAAAATATATAGTGGAATTCGTCTATTTCTGAAAAATTATTGAGAGTTATGGCAAAACAAGAAAATATTTTAAAATTATCCGTTAATAAACACCACATAACATACTAATATTGAAAAAGACAAACTTTAAAATTTTAAGTGCCTAGGAAAAATAACATCTGTTGAAGTTACAAGTAAAACAAAATCAAATGCTGGAATTTTGCAATTTTGCAAAGTTTTTTTCTTTATTGGTATCCCTTTTTTTGGTTTCCATTTTAAGAGAACCCGTCTTTTTTAAGTTAATTAATGCAAACCCATTTCAATGAACAAAGAAATGTGCTAATACAGCTCACTGTTACATAGAATTTGAAATATCAAATAAAATCCTAGTTAGAGAGAGAAAAAAATGAGTGGGGAAAATCCTGAAGAAGTGGTTCTATCTTCAGACCCAGAAGTACAACGAGAAATGCGTCTATCAATGAATGGACTTGTAAATAATAATGTATATATAAATGACACCATATTAATGGTAATGTTTTTGGGTGTAACTTTTAAAAATGTTTTGTTTCATGAGGTGGGTTGGGATCTGCAACCTTCACAAATCTCTAAGGCTTTTTTTTTTTTTTTAAAGTGTCTTATTTTTTTTTATCAATTTGTCAAGTTAGTTTGATCATCTTATGCGACCTCTTTTATTACTGCTTACATAAATAGAACATGCAATTGTACAAATTTCCCTACGTCTACTTCGTTTTAAATACACTTATTGATTCATGTTTAGCAATTTTTAAAACAATCATAAGGTTTAAATTCAATGGCCACCATAAATACGCCACAATCCAGTCCCAAATGCTTCAACCCTTTTTTTCAATATGACGTTGCAAAGCTTTAACAGCTGACATAAATGCCGAATTTTCCATTTAAAATTGAACATTTTTCAAATAAATTTTTGTCATTTCAATGTGATTTAGTGTAAGGCGAAACTCTTATCGTAAAACGCGAGAAGCGATGTAAAAAATTATTAAACAAATTGTCGGTAAGCATATATTTAAATTGAACTTTTATTAAAGTTGCGCGTTTTGAAGTGACATCTAATGCTTGAATCTCCCCCGTCCATGTACATAATGTCAATATAGAAAACCCCTAAAATGGCGGAAAATTGAAGACCACCCCGGTCAGCAAAGGTTCTAGCTGAGCCACAATTAAAAAAATAATTTACTGATTATAATTTTTTTAACGGAATTAATCTGGATGAGACTGCAATGATGCTTGTAGATTAGTAGATGAATAATATGTAAACGGGGTATTAGTGAGACTGACATAGAGTAAGAAAATAACGAACGTTTCGGCAAAGATTCTTCCTCAACCAACAGATAAAACACACACCCAAAAATAAAAATGAATGAAAAAAAAACATACAAATAAAAACTTAGCAGCGGTGAAAACCAGAGAGGAAATAAAAGCAATGTTAAGAAAAGAGTAGTCTGAGCTTATATAGGAAACGAGAGATTGGGTGTGGCAATTAAATTAGATTGTCAAACACGATATTCATGTGGTGCTAGGGTCCCATACTCTTGGATTATACCTTTTTTCCAGACTGACCCTGCCAAACTTATTTGTGCAAGAGGCGATGGCTTATAAAAAGCCACCTTTTCAACCCATCTATCAAGTTCGTTTATCAAATTTCGGAGCTTTGTGTTAATTTCCTGGACATGACTGTAACTCTCCGGAAAAACTGCCTCCTCACTTCGGCCTATTTCAAACCTACCGAAAACCACTGTTACCTACTCTATCCTTCTTCTCATTCCAAATCCTGTAGCAATTCTTTCATCTTTTCTTTACTTCTTCGCCTCCGTTTACAGTGTCAATCTCATGAGGACTTCTGAGGAAGGGCGTTGAAAATGGTGGAGTTTTTTAGACAAAGATCTTATTCTGAAGCTATACTACAATCTGTGCTTCAGCAAGTTAAAAGATCATTTAATGAGAAAAAAAACTATATTTGGGCAAGTGCTAGCAATGATTGGTAATTTAACTATTTTTTTCCCTCATTGCCATTGCAATTCTGTTCTGCAAAACTTCCAAAAAATTCCTTCCTTCCTCTAAATTCACGGATGTCGGAGAAATATTGTTAAAACATTTAGTCATTTAATAAGGAATTTGCCTTTTACTAGCATAGATTATTCACAACAAAAAAAAAACAAAAACAAAAAAGGAACAATTTCATTGTGTAAAGAATGTGTAATATCAAGAGGCTGAATTTCGTCTGTAAAGAGTTGATATGACCTAAATAAAATGACATGTTTGAGCTTGTCTGAATCATCTTATCGATTTAGCACATCGCCAGCTTGTTGTCCTTTTGTATAAAAAAGGTTTTGAGGTCAAGGTTCTAGCACAGCTCAGAAGATTTAATTAAGTGAACTATTCAAGTCATAATATTGTATTATAACACTTTATACCGATAGGTAATATTCATTTAAAACAATCTCAACTCTAATATTAATATATTGTTTAATTACCTATATTCATAAATACATACATCAATGAAAAGCATGCATATATACATATATATATAACACAAACACATACACGAACAAACACACATAAATATATACATAAATGTGAATACATTTTATCTTATCGAATTCGAGAATAAAATTATACCATATCTTATCTAATCTTACCTGTTACTGAAGCTCTTGTAAACAGCAGATTTTTGCATCCTGTGTGGTGTGTGTTTAGTCCTCCATTCTTTTCAGAGTTTTAAATGATGATAAGATGTTGGTATTCCTAGTTTCTTCTGGCAACCCATCCACGCCGGAATTCTAGAAGGGAAGAAAGAAAACGTGTATGTGCTCTTGCATACAGAATAACAAATGTTTTTTTAAATTCTTATGTCTATCTGAGGGATGTATTAAGTTATCTTTGTTTTGTATATCTATTTATATCTAATTGCTTTATGAATAGTAACTACTTTATTCTTGGTTCTTCTATCATCTAGTGTTTCGAAGTTTAATAATGTAACTAATTATGTTATTCTTGTCAGTTTTGAATATCCTCCAGTAATGAATTTTATTTGTCCTGACAGATTTTGGGGCGTGAAATCGGTTTGGATATTTAAAAATTTCAAAAAAAAAAATAAATCAACAGGAAAACCGTCAAAGTCTTAATTTTTAAAATTTAAACACAAAATGGAAACATAGACATACACCATAGATAAGCATTGGACACAAAAAGCTTATGTAATTTAGTAGCTTTTTTAATAGAAAATATAATACACGTTAAATGATAAAACTCATCCAAGCTAGAAATTATGTTAATAATTATTTATATTGTTAAAAGAAATATTTATTATACTTTCGCACATTTTTTTATTTATATTTTAATATTTTTTTTTAAAATAAGTATGCTCAATGCTCAATCATGTGTTTATTGTTTTTTTTTTATTGTTTTTTTTTTAAAATTGCACTATTGGGTTGCTTGGAGAGACTAGTACAATTTCCTTAAATTAAAAGCAAAGAATGAATAACAAATTGGCAAACTTTAATATTGCTATAGATCTATACTTATTAGCACATAATATAAAGAACAGGAAAAGACTAAATAGTGCGCAAACATCTTTAAGCTTTAATCAAACATATAAGCTTTTGTTGTACTTAATAGTTAAGTAAAGCACACAGGAAATGTATCTATGAATAAGAGCTTCAAACTGTTTTTTTTTACATCAACGGTTAATGTGACCTACTTTCGACTTGTCAAAGGCTTGTTATATCAACCCAGAACATTTCAACTGACGCTTCCTTCTAAAAATAAAATAGGTCATAGTCAGACAAAGTTCAATTAAAAAAAAAAATTAAAAATGATATGTATTGTAAATTAAATGAATGTGTGTCATACCATAACTATACCTTAAATATCATTATTGTTTTGTTGTTGTTGTTTTTTTTTTGTTTTTTTTAAATGTTCAGTAAAATATTACCCGTTTCTAAAAAGTTTGTAACTCTTATATATTAAAATATAAACTTGAAATGTGAAACTTAATTCGTTATTTTTTTTTTTAAAATTTCATTTCTTCTACATAAGGAAAGAAATGCAGGCAGCTTGGGAGAGGGTGGTATTTGGTGTTGGGAGTGTTAAGAATTTAAAAAAAAAAAAAAAAGGCGGTTTTTAGAAATAAATAATACTTATGCTCATAAACATTGTAACACGTGTTTTAAAAATAACCTCTAAACTTAGCCTAACCTAAAATTTAAATAACCAAATGTTGTATAATAAAAATATATAAAATATTACATTATTCAGATGTTCTAAAAGCCCATGGTATTTAGGAAATAAGTTTCATTTTTGAAATGTAATTCTGAATGATTTTTTAAGAGTCGTGTGTGTTGTACTTGTTATTTTTTGACTAAATAAGGTTAAAAAAAAGGCAAACACGTTTATTCTTTCTAGAGTTTTCGTAATTTCTTTAAATATATTATTACTCATTTTTATGACTTGTGTAGTTTATAGTATGTGTAGCGCAGTTATCAACATTATAATTTGTATCATAGTAATAAGAATATTATAAACAATTATTATCAAATTTTATTGTATCATGTACACTACCTAATAGAAAAAATGAAATATCAGACGAATTGCCACAATCTGTTAATTTATATATTATTTTTTTAGTCAACATTTAAAATATAGAAACAAAAATCAGTACAAGGAGATTTTCAAGTTTTTTTGCATCACTTTATCATAGATCATCAATCACAGCAATAAATGCTTTTAGACTTGGCAATACGGTTAAACGTTCAAACAATCTGCGGCGTTACAGGTGCAAGCGTTAACAAGTAGCGTATACTCATTGCATCTGATCTTTCTCAACTTCTGCTGTGGACATTGCTTTTTTCTTTGCAATACCTTTACATCATATAAATGGTCAGAATAAACATACATTAATTGACAGCCAAATGAATAGGAACAGATAGAAACATAAACAAGTTTATGCTAATATTACACATAAATTTATCGTTTTTTCCTCAAACTGGTTTATGAACTGTTATAATATTAATAAAATAATATATATTTAATTTATCTCATTGTTTTTCCCAAATATGTGTATAGAGATAATAATAACGCCTTTCAAGAACATAACGGCCTATGGGGCAAGTGAAATAATGTTCACTTATTTCATTGAGCCACCACAAACTAGCAGGGATTGTGTTGCCACCACCGAGTCTCCCGTAACTCTCTTTTGCCTCGGGTCGACAGTCCAATGCACTACCATTAAC
>MUZC01004468.1:1367600-1385760 GCA_002072015.1 Radix auricularia | reverse complement strand
TATATATATATATATATATATATATATATATATTTAAGACGCATTTGTTGTCCGTGTGTCTGTCTGTCTGTCTGTCGGTCTGTTCCCTAATAACTCAAGATCCAGACAACCCAGTCAAGTGAAATTTAGTAAACGTACACACAATTATATGGGGAAGGTTCTTAAATAGGTTTCGTTCCATAAATTCATACTCAGGGGCGCCGGGGGGGTGGCCAACAACTTTTTTTCCGTATTTGAGCTATATAAAAAATGAAAATCAACAATTTTTCTATTTCTCGATGAGGCAGAGGCATGAAATTTTAGGAAATTGTTCAGTACACTTCTGCAATGGTAACAGGCAAAAATATATTTAAATTACCTCTTTCTGGGGGCAGGGGGCCCAAATTTAGTTTTTTCCCTTATATGAACTATATATAAAAACTGAAAATCACTAATTATCCTATTTTACGGATAGGTAGAAGCATAAAACTTTGGCAAGTTGTTAAGTAAGCTAACCCGACGATATTTTGAAATAAACAATTTTAAACTCCCCACTCATGGGGAGCCAGGGGCCCAAATGTATAGTTTTTTTTTTTTACTTATATACACTATATAAATACTGAAAATCACCCATTCTACTACTTCCCGTGTAGGTAGAAGAATGAAACTTTGGGAAGTTGTTAAGTACACTCTCCAAACTTCCCACTCATTGGGGGCCGGTGGCCCAAATGCTATTTTTTTTCTTATATTAGAAACAAACTCATCACTAACTCTCCAATGTACCGTGTCGTAAAAACATGAAACTTTTGGAAATTACTCTCCTGGCAATAATGGCAAAAAAAAAAATTAAAAAAATTCACACTTATGTGGTGCCGGGGGCCCTAATGTACTTTTTCTTAAGTGGGCTATATTAACAAAATATAGACTACGAAATACAATCACGTCTCAAGAAAGATCAGGTTTCTGATTATGTGGAAGCATGTACTCCTCCAAAAATTGATGAGTACAACCCCGCAGTGGTAACAGGGGAAAAAAATATTTAAATTATCACTTATTGGAAGCCGGGGGCCCAAATGCAGTTCTTTTTTTTAAAAAGACTAATATATGCTATATAAATACTGAAAATCCCCCATTCGACTATTTCCCGTGTAGGTAGAAGAATGAAACTTTGGGAAGTTGTTTAGTACACTCTCCTAACGCTAATTTGCAAAATAGAATTTTAAACTTCCCACTCGTTGGGGGCCGGGGGCCCAAAGGTAGTTTTTTCTTATATTAAAAACTCACTCATCATTAATTCTCAAATTTACCGTGTAGGTGAAATCTTGAAACTTTTGGAAATTCTTGAGCATACTCTCCCGACAATAATGGCAATCGCTCCATCAATTCCAAACCTAGGGGCCGGGGCCCAAAAAACGTTTTTCCTCCGTTATTTGAGGTATATAAAATTGAAAATAACTAATTATCCTATTTCCCGAGTAGGCAGAAGCATGATATTTTAGGATATTGTTTAGTTCATTACCCAAATTATAACAGGCGAAAATATATTTTTATTATTACTTTCTGGGGTCCAGGGGCCATAATGTTTTTTTCCCTATATGAGCTATATACAAATTGAAAATTACCAATTCTTTTATTTCCCGTGTATGTAGAAGCATGAAAGTTTTGCAAGTTGTTAAGCACACTCTACCAACGCTAATTTGCAAAGAAGAATTTTAAAAATCCCACTCTTGGGGGCTAGGGGACAAAATGTAGTTTTTTCTTAAATGAAAAGCCGTCTTATCTCTAATTCTCAAATTTACCGTTTACGTAAAAAAATTAAACTTTTGGAAGTTATTGAGCACACACCCTCCAAACATAAATGGAGAAAAAATCTTTTAAAATTCTCCTTCAGGGTGGGACTGCTGTTCCCACATGTATTTTTTTCCTCAAATGAGCTGTGTTTCACATCTCCAATGGTAACAGGTGAAAACATATTTAAATTATCTCTCTAAGGGGGCCGGAGCCGAATGTAGTTTTCTTCGTATTATGAGCGATAAAAACAGTGAAAATTACTAATTCTCCTATTTCCCGTTTAGGTAGAAGCATGATACTTTGGGAAGTTGAGAAATACATAACTGCCATGGTAATATAGTGTTGTTTTTTACTCATATAAGCTATATAAAAATCGAAAATCTTTAATTCTACTATTTGGAATACTGGGAATTAGGAAAATGTTAATTACACTACCACGATAGTGCAGTCTTAACTGGTGTGCCAGAGTCTTGGGATTGCTGGTATAGAATTGCAGACACTATTCTTTTCTGATAGGCAATAGTATTTGACCTGCTTTAAGATAAATGTACCCTTTTACTTCATGCAAATAAACAGTATATTACGCTTCAACAGAAAACCTCATTTAAAACCCGTGCGAAGCCGGGTACTTGCCTCTAGTATATATATGTATGTATATATATATATATAAGAATAAAACTATAGCTTTAAGGGAATAGACTTGACCAGTGGCGTAGCGAGGGGGGCAGGGGGGTGAATGCCCCCGGGCGCCACGTTAGGGGGGCGCCAAAATGAGTTTTAAAACTCATTATTTTATTTCATTTTTATGTAAACTAATGTATCCCAAATACGTTCGCAAGTGAATATTGGAGCTCCGAAAATATCTTTATTACAAAACAGTTGGTAAACATGATTTTGGCGCCCCCATTGAGCGTTAAGGGGCGCCATTCTACTCATAAATAAATGACACATCCTAATGTAGGATTGGTGATGTGGTTTTTTTTAATTTAAAAAAATGTGAGTTGATGGGGAGTGAGCAGTAAGAGACCAATACGATTCTTTTAATAGAGCTAGCAGAGACGACACTAAAACCAACCGAAATTACCAAGACAAGAAAAAGGCGTGACTTAAAGCAGTGGTTCTCACCAGGGACGGATTAAGACTGCACGGGCCCCTGGCTGCAATAAAACGGGGGCCCTATCCAGCCAGCGTCCCTTAAAATATGATTGCTAACAACTAATATAAGACTGTAACTAAATATTAATAATGAAAAAAGAAACGAACATGAAGAAATAACTGTTTAAAATGTTCGCCGGTGTGTTAAAAATTGAGTGTGAAAAGAAAAACTTTTACACTCCACCGCTCGAAATCGAGCCCGACACCCTTTGCATCACAAGCCTATGCCCTTTCCACACGACCAGCGGAGCTTGTCTAGGTTGAGAAATTTTAAAAGTATAAACTATATTTTATACTATATTTTCTAAGTAAGCCAAGTTTTATAGATTATTAAGACTGTCAGGTCTGAATCGCAAAGTGTTAAGTAGTGGTAAGAAATTTCCCGAATCGTGTTTTTTTTTTAGCCAAACTTTTTAAAATGGGAATTTAGGAATTTATAAGGATTGTGCCTAACATATTGGAATTTTTTAGATTGACAATTTAAAAGAAAATAATTACATTCTTGGATGAAAATAAAATAAAATAATTTGAAACATACTCATTTTCAAATAAGAAATATTTTTTTTTGTGATGGTGCGAGGCTCTTTGGTGTCATATTTGTTTATTTTTAGCGTGTCTAGGTTTTTTATTTCGGATCTAGTTTTTTTTCCTGACGTTTTAGCTAGGTTTTTCCCAACATTGTCACTGACAGTAGACTGCAGACAGTTTACAGTCTGATTGTGTAAATGTATTACTATTAAATAATATAATTAATTAGTCTTAGCCCGAATCATCATAAAATGTTTGTTACATATAAAGGACCAAATCATTGATAATATGTAAACATATAACAATCTATGTAACCATGTATGATTGATTCATTATTAATAAATTTTAAAACATTCATTTTTTAAAATATATTTTTATCAATCACAGACAAATTTAAATTACAAGAGTATCCAAATAACTTTTTTAAACTTCATGATGTTAAAATTTAAAAGTATAATCTAAATTTAGGCTTTGTAGCCAAGTTGTTAAAAAAACATACAGATAAAATAAAAATTGAAAGTACCCTATTAAAAATTGCCTTAAAAATGCAAAAATATTTATTATTTTTTAATTTGGAAGTTAAAAGTCATTAAAATGAATGCGAAAGCATTTTATTGAAGTTGCCACTTTTTCAGGTTTTTCCCCAAATTTTTAATGCATTTCGGAATGTTTAGCCCAATTTGGGAATTTTTTAACTCCTGGCTGGGAAAATCTGGCACTTAAGACTTCGCAACTCTGGAATCGCAATCAGTTTAATAGATAATGGTTATAAATTTATTTAATTTATTATAGTTTCAAAGGTTCGAGCAAACATTTGTACACTTTTATTATAACATATAAAAAGTTTGGGGGCCCCAAATCGTCGGGGGCCCGTGGCTTTAGCCCGCTCAGCCCCCCCCCCTTAATCCGCCATAGGTTCTCACCCTGTGGTCCACGACCACTAGTGGTCCGCGAAGATTTGCCAGGTGGTCCGTGAGCAAAGCATGAAATTTACGCACTGTAGGATTCATCGAGAAAGACTAGCAAGTAAAAGAATTAACGCAGGCTTAAATATATTTCTTATCTGGCCATAATGGTTTTTAATTTCATCAAGCTCGTCAATTAAATTCTCGTCTCATTGATTTCTTATGCTCGAATATGAATCTTGAACATTAACAGTTACTAATGTATACTGAAGTTCACTGGTTATCTGCCTGTTTTAATTACGTGATGACGTAAGAGAGTTTCATGTAGAAATAACTCAAAGCTTGTTGATCATTTGAACCATGGCTAATGGGTTGCTGTTCTGGCTTACTTGGCTGAAATTTTTGAAAAACTCAAAAATAAACTTAATTCAACTCGGCAAGGAAAGCAGATACATTATATACCTCTCAGTGACAGAATGTCTGCTTTTACGAAAAAGCTTGATCTTTGAAAAAAAATATATATTTCAAGGTAACTTTGAGGTGTTTGATAAATTGTACGAAATCACCGAAAAACCAAAAAATGCAGAAATAATTAAATAAACCACTGTTGATTAATTTGATTTCTTGTCATATTCAATAAATGCGGGGCCAATTTTATTTCTTCTATTTCGATATTTATCGTGGGTTTTCAGTCCTAATCTCGAACACAATGAAGATGAAATTACCAACATCGTAATTAAACCAATTAATTGAACTGACCAGTGATAACAATTTGAATATGTTGCATCAGAAAGTTGGGTTTAAGAAATTTGGAGTACTCCGAACTGTCTCAGAAAGTTTTTAAAATTCTTTTACCCTTTGCAACTTTGTAAAAGGGGTTTGTCTGCAGTGCTTACAATAAAAAAAAACATCGTTCGTAATAAATAAACTAATATAGCAGTCTTTTAAATATAAACTACTGTTAATGACTTAAAGTTTTTTTTTTTTTAATAGTTAGCAAGTTGAATTAAATAAGAAGACTATGAAAATAATATAAATGACATTTGTTCGTTACAAAAGAAAGAGTATTGTTTAAGGAGCACGCAAATCGTAGCATATTAGTATAGTTTTACTAACTAACATGTTTTGTTTACTACTTATAGCTATCTATATACACATCATAATTATATATAACTTTTCAGCACGGCAGTAGTACAATTTTTAGTAGTGGCCCGTAGCTAAGACACATATTTTTCAAGTGGTCCTGGAATCTCAAAAAGTTGAGAGCCACTGGCTAACAGAATGTTTAATACGCATCCCTTTGCTGCATGCTGTGACTCTTTAAAAAGATAAATCGTATTTCCCCAATCCTCATGTGGAGGGATTAAAGTGGGAAAGGGGAGGGAAGGTCTTTCCTCTCACGGGCTTGTATCGGTTTGTCAAGGCAAGTTGGATTCCTTTCATGTGAAACATCAGGCACCGCCTTTCTGTCCTGTCCATCTGTGATAAAACTTGTTGCTCAGTAGGATCAACTGTTAGAAAAAAAAAACACCAATAAAATGCCCGAGAAAATCTAGGTTCAGTATTTTATTTATCACCGGAAATCCAAAATGAATTTATCCACCTACTTACATCGACTGTAAGGAATCAGCTGTTGAGTGAAATCAGAAAACACAAGTACTACGGTATCTTACTTGACTCCAATCGATCTAGGACACCGGAAAAGCTTTCTCAAGTCATCAGATTTGTGGATGTGGATTTACAAACTAAAAAGTAACTATCAAAGAATCTAATTTCAGATTTTGCACAGATACATTCCAAAGACGCAAAAAGCCTTGAAATATTTATCGTAGAGAAACTGGAATCTAATAGCATACCACTATCCGACTGTCGGTCACGATGTTATGACAATGCTTCTGTAATGACCGGGAATGTATCCGGCCTTCAACAGCGAAAATGTGCTAGAAATCACAAAGCATTGTTCATCAACTGTGGCAACCACAGCTTAAAATTTAGCAAGAGTACACTCAACTAAACAGGATCCAGTTGTTATCACATTTTTTGGAACAGTTAAAAGTATACATTTAAATTTTCTCCCTTTCAACAACTCGTTGGGAAAAAAATAAAAAAGAGTTGTGCCAATCACAATGAAGAGGGAGTCTGAAACACGTTGGATTGCACGATCAGAAGCTGTTATAGCAATTTATGAAGGACTAGATGACATGGCAGGGCTGTTGGAAAAATTATCAGAACATACACATATAACGCCTGACACCAGAAGTGATGCAGAAGCTTTGCTGGTAGTTATATATAACTTTAACTTCCTTGATTTTAAACATTTCTGGAACATCATACTTGATAAAATTGATAGTGTCCAGAAACGGTTCCAGAATCCTACTGTGAGTTTCAAGAAAGCTTAATCTGATCTTGAATCGCTTGAGCAAGAAATTTTCAACATTCGTGTTAATTTGAGCCATGTTGCGGTAGAAGATGTTGGGAAAGAAGATGCACAACTTGGAGAATCGAAGTTGACAGAAGATTAGACGACATCGGAGGATGCCTTTGAGAATTAAAAAGAGATGCAGAACTTTCTCCATAAGAAGAAATTGCACCTGATAAGAACAGCGAAATTGATAAACTCCAACAGGAGATATCAATACGGATTTTACGTCTTAAACAACCTAAACAACAAATTTGGATTTTTACTAGACGTCAAATCTCTTCTTGCTGAAACAAAAGTCGATACGCTTCATTAAAATTGCTTAGATTTGGCTAATTTCTACGAATTGTGTACAGAAATCAAAGACTAAAAAATGATGCTCAGTACCCGGACTGAAGTTCTACCGGAAACTACTTTGGATCTTCTCGATTTTATTGTTTCATATGGAGATGACGTATTTCCGAATCTGCGCATTTCATTTCAAATACTTTTAAAACTTGCTGTTTCAACTAAAAGCTGTGAGCGGTCCTTTAGCAAACTAAACCTTATTTTGTCTTAATTACGTGCTTCAATGGTTCAAGATCGTCTGGAAGATCTTGCACTCCTTAGCATCGAAAGAGAAACACTTGAGAATATCAATTTTGACAACGAGATTGAAGACATTCAAATCAAGGAAGATCAATTTATTTTAGATTATGTCTATTCGAGTCATGTAGGCTATAATAAGTATAGTTTTTTTTTTTCAAATTAATTGTTTATAATCGTATAGTGAATTATTAGTCTGTATTGTATTTCATTAAAATATCATTTGCTTCAAAAAATGAACCATATAAACCGTAAAATTTCAAATTTTTCTTGGGGGCTCAGTGAGCCCCCAGAATTTTTTGCTCCGTCAAGGGGCGCAGAATTTTTGTCCTGCCCCCGGGCACACGTGACCCTAGCTACGCCACTTGACTTGACTTTATTCAAGTTGGAGAGAAATATAGCTCACTTCTGTATTTAGCAAATTAAAAAAAAAAGAAATACATACATATTCACTTCTTTATTTAATTTACTCTCGTTGGATGGTGCTAAGGGTTGTGGTCTTCACTCTACTCGCACGATTCTAAGCAGCTGCCATAAAGTATATTATTAAAGTTAACGTGTGTATCTACTAAATAAGTTTTAACGCGTTTTTCTTGATGTTTTAGTTATTATTGCAAGTGGTAGAGGGGTATTCATTTTAGTGATTTTTTAAAAAAAATTTATATATGTGAATTAATTTTGATATAGCTAAAAAAAATTAATTACACCTAAGTATTCATGTGAAAATATATCCACCAGAATTAGGCTCATTGAGTGAAGGATTTATCTTGCAACACAGCCGCCACACTTTTAAAGGTGCTTAAAAATAGACATGTTTCACCGTCTGGTATTATGGGAAAAGTTCAGAATATTCTTTTTTTTCGGGGGTGGGGGGGTGGGGGAATATCGTGAATCGTGCCCACTTCGGCTTACACTGCTTGCATATCCCTCTATATTACTAAATGAAGCTGCGTTGAAGCTAATTGATCGATATAATTAAGTGTTTAAAAGATATATTTTTAAAAAATATAAAAAATGTATATATGTTTAAAATTCTGTAATATTAAATCAATAGGCATATATTTTACATGTTTCTTAAAAATATTTTTTACTCGTGTCCAGGAGATTAGAGATGCATCTAAATACATCAAATTAGTGAAAATGATCACGGGGGCCTGTGTTCTAGTTTTGATACCGTTTAGTCTCCGATTTATAGCAAAAAAAAATGAGGAACTTTTAGACCGAAAAGAATAACCTCACTTTAGGCATTGCACTCTTGGTGTTTTTTTTTTTTTTTTTTTTTTTTTTTTTTAATATAAAAACTGAAAGAGTGTAAAGTCGACATTATAATATGTAATGTGTAAATACTATAACATTTTTAAAACGTCGTCCAAAAATAAACTGTCTAGGAAAGAGATACTTATTTTCTCTCACACTAAGCGATTTTACAGTGCCTTAAACCTTCCAGTTCAATTAAGCAATACGTTTTGTTTTCTCTTTCAATTGCTAAGTCCCGAAAGTTTCATTTTTAAATAGAATTAACTCGTATTTTTAAGTAAATGTGAAAAAAACATACCTTTTTGAACTATGCATTTCCTAGTTGAATGATGTGGTCATCATCATAGATAGAAAGAGAGAACTTGTAAATTTAAGTCCAAGGAGATGAATCACTTGGCTTATAATACCACAAACATCACTAGAGGCAACCTTAAGACCGCTTTGAAATATTGTTGAAACGAAAGGTTGCGGCAGGTTATAGCAACATGACTTGATTACGTCATCGCTTGAATTAAATGTAAGAAAGCCAAAGTCTGATTTTGGTTTAAAAAAATCCTTGATTTAGATTGATTGTTAGTGTCTGTAAATATAAAAAGGAAAAGACGTTATTCTATTCAAAGTGTTAGCTTAAATAAACCTTTAACCATGCTTTCTGTTTAAAACAGTAATCAAAATTTTTAAAAAATAACAACTTTGCATACGCACATACAAAGATCACAGATTTTCGCAAGCTGGCTTTTATTATCCTGGATAAATTATTTTTGCATGAAAAAAAAACAAGGCTAACAGAACAATAACACATATTAAAATAATATATCTATTTATTTAAGAATGTTTGAAAGAGACACTTAATGTGTATCAAAGAAATTATTTTTACAAGAACAAAACTTATAATCATCCCAAGTTAAGAATACCATTTATGCTTTACAAGTACATTGATTTAAATTAATTTAAAACACACACACACACACACACACACACGCACACACACACACACACACACACGCACGCACGCACGCAAAGAAAGAGTCTATAACCGGCATCATAATTTTTTGGCATATGTAGATTCTATTCTGTTCATATTTCTGTTCAAAATATGTAGGAAACTAAGAAAAAATGTTGAACATATGCATTATTTTTTTTAAAAATTATTAACGAATACAAAAGACATGTACAGTAACTTTGATATATGGAATAACATTATCTCAATATGAGTAACCCCGGTACCGTCATCAATTTACCTCTTATAGAATTCGGGGAGGCAACCAATGACCTGGAAGTCACCGCCATTTTCTCTTCAACAAACACACCCGGGAGGGTCAGTCTGGAGAGTGGGACTCTTGCGCCTCATGGAATGACTCTTGTGTTTGCTTTGATCACCTAGTCGTTTTGCCCCACCCACTCTCTCCTTTTCTATATATATGCTCGCTCTGCTCTCTTCATGTTTCACTTTCATTGACTCTTTGGATTTCACCGCAGATCAGTTTTTACTTTTTTATTTTTTTATAGTCGTTTTTTGTGTATTGTTTGTCGGTTGAAAAAGGCTCTTTGCTGAAACGTTCGCTTCTACATCCTAGCAGGCTAATCCTTACCCTAATTACGTCTTTACAATTTCCTGTTTAGCTGTTAGATGACTATTCGAATTTAGTGTTGCTTTTTACCACGTTTTTCTTAGTTTGCTTTCTTGTCTGTCTTTCCGGGGCAAAAATTGAATTCCTTTTTTGAACCACTTCTGATCATCCAATTTTGATGAAATTTTGCATGCATACTTGATTCACATGACAATTTAATATTTCATTAATTATAGTACTCAATTCTACTTAATTATAGTAATTATACTAAAAATAAAGATGTATGACGTCATTAACATGAAAATTTCAAGGGAAGTAACATAACCAGGGAATTTTCATTTTTTTAGTTATTTCCCATGTCTTAAAGACATTAAATTTGAACTAAAAAGTATAAAATAAAAATATTTTTAAAAAAGTTTTTAAGATACCACGTTTTGTGAACTAAAAAGAAGAAAATAAATTTTTTCTTGGGCTATGTTGGAACTTCCCTTCCCCTGGGCTGAGCCAGAACTGTTTTGTTGGATGCACATTGTGGACATTTTGTACATACACACTCTTACACACCAAAATATTTTCGAACTGAAAACGTNACGTTTTCAGTTCGAAAATATTTTGGTGTGTAAGAGTGTGTATGTACAAAATGTCCACAATGTGCATCCAACAAAACAGTTCTGGCTCAGCGCAGGGGAAGGGAAGTTCCAACATAGCCCAAGAAAAAAATTATTTTCTTCTTTTTAGTTCACAAAACGTGGTATCTTAAAAACTTTTTTTAAAATATTTTTATTAAATTTTGAAAATGTCTGTAAATGAATTTTTTGTGTCCTTTTTTAATCTAGTGAGGTTGTTAATGGTGAGTTACGTACGTTCGATAAAAACGTGTATATTTTTATTACATTTAATTTTTTATAATTGAATAAATATTTTTATTTTTATTGTTAAGTCCCTTACATTAGCTTCACCGTCTCTCTCTCTCTTTCTCTCTCTCTCTCTCTCTCTCTCTCTCTCTCTCTCTCTCTCTTTCTCTCTTTGTCATGGTCCGACGGGCCAGTGGAAAAATAAACGTAAAAAAAACCCAACTTTTCCTTAGGCTATGGAGCAAAAATTTAGCACATATACAAATGTCACCCAGCAATGCATTGTATCAAAATTTTAGAAAAATCGATTTAAACGTAATTAAATTTATGTAATTCAAATTTATCTCTATATAACTGTATTGTAGCCGTCTGTTGTTGTTGACATCTACGTATTTGCTGGAGTTCAGTCTAAAATTGATGACTACATACCCACCCCTACTGATCCCGGGATTACAACAGGGTGTTAAGTCACCTTCAGTCTGTAAATGTTTATCGCGCGGTGCATATTAGTTTGAAAATAATCAATATTTTAGTTCTGTCTCGTGGTAAAAGTCTTTACAGACGGCTCACGTTTCAGAGATGGCAGAAGGGGATACGGTGTGCTAATTCAATACCCCCAGCCAGGACCTGACAGCGTTGAGCTGTCGGGGACGTGTGGATCTGCTAACAGTAGTCATGAAGCCGAACTGGAAGCAATACACAGGGGTTTGAAGGAAGTGCGCCGACGTCTAGCGAAAAAAAGGAGTTTGTCGACCGTCGTGGTCTTCACCGATTCTCGGTTTTCGCTCGAAACCTTGGATCGATTCTCTCTGGAGGCCAAGACAGTGGGTGCCATTTTGGAGACAGTAGGTGAACTCCTGGCACGTGGCGCCAGAGTAGTCATACAGTACACGGCCGGACACTGCGGTACGACCCAATCAGACAGGTTCGACGCACTGGCTAAGGCAGGCGCAACCCAGCCCCAACCCGATAAGCCCTTGACCCAACTGGGGGTCAAATCGTGGCTAAAAGACCATTTCCGTGAAAAGTGGCTTGAGGGCTGGGCAAATGGGAATACGGCCAGGAAGGTTTACTAGAAAAGCCGCGACCGAGCAAAAGTGATCCCAGGTGGACACTTGAACATAGTAGTCAGACGCTCATAACACGGATGAGATCAGACCATTGTCCCATACGAAGCTACCTATACAAGTTTGACAACAGGAGGGAACTGGCCTGTCGGCTGTGTGGCTGCCCCGAGGAAACGGTAACCAACGTACTAGAATGTTGCCCCGAGTTTGACGAGGTTTTGGAGGGCGAAGTTGCGGTACCTGCAGAGGATTACCTCTATGGCGATGCCCGCTTGATGAGACTCGCTTGCGAAAAATTGAACCGGTTCCTAAGAGTCTAACGGCTTGACCCAACAGAGAATGAACATTCGTTAGTTATGTCTCATATATACGGGATTTATAGTCAAAAACTTTGTTTTTACGTTCTGTTTAATTCCCTTGTAACTTTTTAGCAGCGCACCGTGATGTGTTTGGTGATTGTGTTAATATTAGTGTTTTTGGTTAGTAGGTTCAAAAGTGTGCAAAACGGAGTTGTTTTTGTTGATGTCATTTGAATGTGTGAAGAAGTTTGGAAGATTGTACTTTTTAGTGTGATGTGGAAAGGAGATAGGCTTTTAAAGAATTGTTTGTTAGTAGAATTGGTGTTATTTCTAGTCTACACGAAATTTTATAAATCTTGGAGCAAGTGGTCCAGATATAATTGTTCGGACTCTTGTGACAAATTTATGTAATGCTAATACAAAATGAGTTAAAATTACAATTAAAAAACACGTTTTAATTCAAAGTTACTGAAAGGACACCTTAAACTACTCGAACTCACTATGATTTACTTTAATTTTTCATGTTTTAAACAATATAATGCTTGGGCGCAAAGCATAGAAAATAAATAGTTATGAGAAACCATTTAAACTCATGATTGTTTCTATTATGTGTCGATCATTGTAAACATACAACCATGCGTCAATCATTTACAGTTTTTCTCTGAAGCACAAAGATAAATAATACTTAAGAAAATTTTAATTTTATTACTATTTTTCGGAGTTTAAACTGCCCTAAACAAAATCTTTAAGACATGCAGAATATAAAAATCTCCAAACAATAGCTTGCCCCCCCCCCCACGCCTTTATTTTTCATAGACATGAGGAATTGAAAGAAAATCTTAGTGTAACTTGGCATCCATTCATGAAGAAGAAAGGCATTGGTTAGGCCTTAGTTGAAGGAAGTGGCGAAGAATACCAAGACCCTGCATGAACTGTAGTGAAATAAAGATTGATATAAGGTTTTATAACAAATCAATAAATAAAATAATCAAAAGTCATATCATTGAAAGTTTATCATGATGTAAACGGTGCATCAACTTACTTGGAATTGAAAACACAGAAATATCACTTTATGAAATGCTATTAATTACTACCCAAAATGTTATTAAAACACATGCAAGAAACGTCATCTAGTATATATGTGCAAAGTATACCTAAAAACAAATGACATTTAACAATCCCATGAGTTTTATTCCATTACCATATTGTATAATGTGCAACTTCCACTTGTTGGTTGATGTAATTTATTTTAAAATAAATTTCACCAGTAACACGTAACGTAATTAAACGATCATTGCTGAAAAATATATTGCTGATACATTTTTATGTCAATAAAGAGGCAATTTTTTTTTTTTTTTTTTTTTTTTTTTTTTGTGATAGTTCCGTTTGTCTGACTAACTTTAAAAAAAAATTAAAATTAAAAAAAAATATAATAAAAAAAAAAAAATATTTTTAAAAAATTGTTTAGCCACTGCATATAGACTATTAAAGATTAAAGGTTTTGGCTAAAAAAAAAATTAAAAAGGATTCAATAAAAGCGGAAGCAAACAGTACTAATTCATCCACGCTCATATACACTTTTGTCCCATTTGTGCATAGCTCCATATTTTTTTTTTTTTAATTCCATTAAGTCTACCCTCACTAAGCTATTGGAAACAAAATCAAATTGGTACGTATTATTCTAACTGTGTATCGGTTGCCTTTGTGATAAGGATCCAATAACACAATCATTTTTTTATTGCCAGAAGTCAGAGATGCATAATTTTTTTTTACCTACAAGATTCCAATAATTTGTATCACTGCTAACGTAGTTAATTACAATTCTTAGAGATAATAATAAAGTCTTTTTTGGCATAGATGTATCAATCTTATGTTACAAAAGATAATAGTACGTCTACCACCGTTTTTAATCACTTAATAAGATAAGCCTTTACTGTTAGATCTATTAGAACTAATTGGTTAAAGTTCAAGTAAGTTTTGTTTTAGGATAAAGGAACAGGGTCATACAATTTTGGGAAACACGATGTTTTGTGTTTATTGTAGTTTCATTTTATAGTGACTAATCTTAAAACGAAATAAAATACTCACTTAAATGTCTATCGGTACCTTTCGTTAAAAAAGCAAATATATAATGTATTTAACAAATATACTATGTGCTAATTTCCATTTCTCGATTATGTCAGGTAAATGAACTTGTTACTTTTGCTTAATAAGTAATGTCAATAAAATATTACATAAATTATAAAATAGCTGTGAGGTTTTAGAAGCTAATTCGTTTGATCATGTTTTGGAAAACTATGTGTTCAAAAATAACTAATTCATAACATACTAATTTTAGTTAATTAATGATAATTTGGTTGGTTCTATAAAAAAAAATTATAAAAACAACTTATACTATACATCGTTTCCTAACAAACCTTTTATGTTTAATTGTTTTATTATACTTTTTTAAAAACTCATTTGTTTACAGTTACTGCCTTATTAATTTGTAACCCATCCCAAGAAGGACAGCAGACTTCTATAAACTATAAAACAAAAAAGTTTAACCACATGACACAGTGGTATCACAATGGTTTTAGAATATCATATTGCTTTAACTGCAGTGAGTGCTTTAACTCATTTGATACACTTTATAGGGCAGAAGTGACACTGAGAAAAAAATATTGCATTTACAACTTAACAATATTTAATGTTAAGAGAATAGATGCACTTGAATGGAGTCTGAAAGCTGTTGTGAGTAAAAACGAGGAATTTATGGCTTCGTGTCATCTCAATGTTTACGGTAAAATATGTAGTTTTGTAGTTACACTGTTAATAAATTGTAATAAAATAACAAATTCATCATTTATATTTATAATACTTTTATTTGGATGTAATATAACATACTTACTGAACTTATTTCGTATTTTTCTACATAAAAGTTCGACCTAAAAACATGACGTGTGTTGTGGATTTTGGGTCCTCATCTTTCACTGTGTCATGTTCAGCACTCAATGTTTATCCTACTGGTTTATGTTATTATCTGATTTCATTGAATGAGGTACAGTAATGTTATTAAAATAATACAGCTGTAATAATAACTAGAAACTTCTATAATAATTGAAAATCATTTATTGAAAATTGTATCACAGTAAATAGCTGTCCTATAAACAAGAACTCACTTTTTTACTTTTTTTTCGGGGAAGACTTAAAATCCAAATTGATAAAAGAATATTGAAATGGGAAAAAGACTGCATTTTTAAATAAAAAATAATTTAATATATCCCTTATTATGTAACGTATGTAAAAACCAGACTGATTGATATGTCTGCATATTGCGTGGTATTAAAAAAATAATAATAAAAAATATTTTTAAAAAAAAACTATTAAAGCTCTTTTTTTTAAGCAGAGAGAAATGTCTCTCTTTAATATTAAGGACAACAGAAATAAATGTTCCCAATCAGAATCGAACTTGTTTTGCAACACTAGCTGCTTTGGGGAAATACCTTTCAACAGACTCAAAAATGGACATTACCATGTTTTGATTATTATATATCCTAACATGACTGGTACAAAAAATGACGTTGAGTATGGCACACATTGGAATCAAAACTTTGATATAGGTAAGTGGGTATGTGTTTTAGGTTAAGTTATAAAATGATAATTCTTGTATTAAAAGATGGGAAAAAATCATTTTAAAAAACACTTTTGATCACAAAAACAACAAAGCTAAGTATGGACATTTTAAAAAAAAAAATGTAGTTAACAAATAAAAACATAAGCTTTGAAATAAGAACGTATTATTTTTTTAACATACTGATTTAAATATATAACAGTATATTTTGTTTAAAAATTAAAAAAGCATATTTTAAACAAAAAATTAGATCATTTAAAATGATGAATGCTACCTTGTAAAATAAATAAATATAACGAGGTTGTAGTGTCATTAATTAAAGCAACCTTATGTGAAATATGTGTGAATTGCTTATTGCATGATTAATTTTTTTAAACTGGGAGAAAATATTCTCTTTGATTTCTTAATGAATTTCCATTATTCATATAAAGCGCAAATATACAAAAGAAAATGTATGTTTGGTACAATCACTAATAAGATTCCCATATAAAAATAATATTAATAATGATGAAGCTTACATTTCTTCTAGCTGAGCCAAATCTCAAGCTTCTTAACTGTCCAAATAATATCCAACATAGAATAACAATAACATGTAAATGTGAGGTGTCATCAATAACTAATACTGTACCGACCTTTGTTGAATGGATTAACAGCAATGGTTCGATCGCTTCCGGAATGTGTTCTGCAATATTGAATTTAGACATATCAAATGCTACAGACGGTAACAATTTTTTTTTAATTTGCTAAAATTTTTTAAATATTTTTTTTTTATCTTTGATACTTTGCTGTTATGTATTATAAATATTCAAGTTAAAGTGCTTATCTAAGCACATACAAATTAATTGGCTTTTAAAAACATATCCTTATTCACAAAGTAGGCTACATGTATTTTTTTTTTAGTTTCACAATTTTTAGATTATTTTTGCCTTGCCACAAATATACTGAACATGACTGGAACGACAATCAAATACAGCGTCGTTATGAAAAGTAAGTATTAGTAATTTCTGACTTCGTTTGAAATGATCAGTCAATTATTTTGGCAAAATTAGCTTAGCTCTTTGAAGTGTTTGAATAAAAAGATTTTTTTAAGAAGTTAAATCAGGTAAATAAAATTTTAGAAAGCTCATGCCCTTAGCTAGACCCCTCATCCGACGCCGCGCGCTGGTTATGCCGAAAAATTTTTGTCAGCCGAAAATCCGTCGGAAAATAAGCGGCGTGCCACATTAGCCGAAGTATATTTTCCACCTTAAATCACCGTAACATAATGTTTTTGTTTTCTTAAGTTTCATTTGGTTCCGTTTTAAGATCGATTTCATTTTTAGAATAACCGTCATCGGAAGTGAGACAAAAATGAGTTATTTGTACAGTTTTCTTAAACCTAAAAAAACATTGATACAGTTTTTCAAAGTTATCTTTTTCTTACAATCTTAATTTTTAAAATAAAATACTAATTATTTAAATGCAAATTAAGAAATTAATTTAAGTTATCGTTAGGTTTTGTCGTATATAGGTGATTTATTAATACTCACTTACGACTCAACGGTCTCTACTAGCAGAAAGGTAAGCCTAAATTATTGTTTTAATTTTTTCAATTAACTAGATTCTATTATAGTAAATAACTGATGATTTTAAAGGGTGATCCTGAAGTTTAAGCACTTAATTTTTTTCGCTGCGAATTGTCTATTTCTCGTGAGAACATTCTCTTTAAATGTATTAAATGCATTTATATATGATATATATTAGTTATTATTGCGAGCGTTTTCGACTTCTAGAAGCGACCGCTTGGGGGGCTTCTCAGCTTTTACGTTCCTTAGGGGGCCAGGGAGCTAAGGGGGTTTTCCGGGAAGCCCCATGAAGAGCGCAGGCTCGGGACTGCTGACTTTCTTCCACATGTAGGATTATGTTATTATAGTGCTAATTTGTGATGCTTTTCCACTGATAAGGTTTTTTGTCCCTTGACGCTACATATCGGAGTAGGATACATCATGAGTGGGTATTGTAATAATAAATCAACCAGTTATTGTCGTGAGAGTGTAATCAATAACTTCCCAAAGTTTCATGCTCATAACTACGTGGGATTTTGTAGATTTTACGATGAGTCTGTTTAATATAGCTTATATATGGGGGGGGGGGGGGG
>MUZC01004468.1:1344130-1362300 GCA_002072015.1 Radix auricularia | reverse complement strand
ATATATGTGTGTGTATATAATAAACGGTCCTATTCAGACGTCAGCAATTTTTGGGGATAATTGTTTTCAGCTTTTCCCGTAATGGATCGTAAGGGATCGATTTTAGACAATTTGGTTACAATATTAGAAGAAAAAAACACTTTTAAAGCTGTTTTGGATTGATGTAAAACATGTAAAAATTCAAATAAAAAAGAAGATTAAAAAAAAAAATCAGTTTTTCAAATTATTTAAATGATAAAATTATTTGGTCTCTAATGAGTAGTCAATAATTCAAACTCCAAAAACAAAAGCAAACAATATATTTTGTTTCGTATAGACCCAATAATACATCAATGTGAATCTTTACTTCAAAATAAATCAAGTGCTAAATTGAGAGTATATTTTAAAGAAACCTGCTAGTTCAAAGGCTTCTCAACAGAATCATAAGAAAAGAAGTTATTTATATAAATAATAATATGTTCAGTCTTTCCATTCATACATTTTTAAATACATAGAACTTTTAATAGTGTAAAGGTAACTACTACATTTCTTTACAATACAACCATGATTAAAAACCTAGCATTTTTATTCAATGAATTTTAATGAATACAATTTTTGTACAACTATTTCACAAAACGCATTTTTCATTGTGAAAGAGTGGGATTATGAACAATCTTTCCTTCAGGTTACGCATAATTTCCGTGCAGCAAATTTCGATAAAGATAATTGAACATCTGTGTTTGTGGAGTATAAACTTTTGCACAAAATGGAGATGTATTAATGTTTGCACACATATTCTTTTTTATTTTGTTTTGACCCATAGTGCTTCTAAGCGGCTCCTAACAATTTTAATAAGTTTTAAATGACCCTCCGTTATTGCATGCCTAGCCAACTATCTTTTATATTGAAACAAAATAATTGCAATAATTATTGATAAATTTTATCCTAATTATGATTTCCATTGTGCAGCAAGTGTTTTGAAAGCTTAAAATTAAATTTGAATTATTCAATTATTACAATTAATGCATACTTTTTATTTATACCATATTCAATAAATAATTTAATATTTTCTATAAAGAGGACTTTTGTAATTGCAAAATATAATTCATTTTAAAACAGAAATTACAATGATATTAATTTTCCTTTGAACTTATTATATCAAAAAGACTCATAGGCCTACTTCATTATGTGATTTTTGAAAATAATCATTAGCTACTCAAGTAACAAACTCAAGTAGTCTGCAGTGTTAAATATTAATGCAACTAGATTTAGATGGACTTAAAAAAACAACTCCGCTAAAAATAGCAAAAATAATAAACTTCCTCTTGTATATTATTTCAAACTCATTCCAAATTGTTTTTTGAAATAGCTGCCATGGTTTTATTTTGCTGCTTAATAAAATGTCATAGATATTTGATCTTTTCACCTTCAAAATAGATCTGATTTTCAATTATTGAACATTAAAAGCAACACCCTATAGTTATATGTTTAATTGTTTAATGCATGTTTAAATTATACATAATAAAATTATTTTATTTTACACCTATTCTATTTATTTTTAGTTTCAGATGTTTTATTGATGTGTAGCCCAGCGAACAAGGTTTAACTCTAATATTACACAACTTATAAAGAAAATTGTATGCGTTAAAAATAACATTACAACGATGTCCTGCAGGAACTGCACAGCTTGCCTGGCCAATTTCCCCAATTATATTATTTCAAATATTACAAGATTTAAGAATTCCAGTTGTATTTACACACTCACTTATGTCAATGTTACTAGCCAGCTTGCCGTGTGGAGTGTAAAGTAACATGATTT
This sequence comes from Radix auricularia, assembly GCA_002072015.1. Lineage (NCBI taxonomy): Eukaryota > Metazoa > Mollusca > Gastropoda > Lymnaeidae > Radix > Radix auricularia. The sequence continues at coordinate 1,360,502 of MUZC01004468.1, read as the reverse complement.
TAAAAGAGATATATTGAACATTTGCAACTTACAAGTCTATGATAATTATGTTGTAATTTTTAATGAGTTTTTTAACATTTAATATTTATAACTACGAGCACAAATAAACACTGCAATATTGTTTTAATATATTATTTACATTTATTTTGAAACCTGCTGTTACCATTCCTTAAGCCTTAAGTGTAATGGCTTTTGCCTTTGGTTTAGTCTGTTTTTCAATCATTGTCTTCTTCAATAAAAGATAGATAACATTTTTTTTTTATAATGTCATATTTAAAAGCTTTTTATCAGTAGTTAAAAATCGTATATTTTAGTGCTATTAATTTTTGAATTATTAAAAATACTGAATAATATGTTACCTTTAAAAATTTATTAAAAATGGTTAGATAACTAAATAAAATGAATGTGTTAAGTTTAATTATAAGGTAATAAATTAAATTAAAACATTAAAATGTTTGTCTTATCTACCAGCTCATTCGGTTTTATTTTGTTTTTAAATGATAAACCTAAGAAATGTTCCCGTACTAGAAAAAAAAACAAAACATTAATTGAATTTATGACTTTACTGACTATTAGGATTTCAACGCAAATATATGTAGCCGAGTGGTGGCTATTATTGTTGGTTTGAATCAACAAATAACACAATGCAGATAAGTCGAGGACTATAGTTGTATATAATGATAATGTTGTATTTGACTTCTTTCTAAGGCTGCATGAAACACAGTTTACAATCTTCTAGCAACTCCTCACTACAGACTACTGACTGCTGACTACTGTCCGCTGACACTCGCTCTGCAACAACTACACTTCCTCGTGCAACTTTACGTTCAAAACAATCGTAACGGCCCCTTCCCCCAGTCACGGGTCACTTCCCATTGGCTGTACGCTGCCCCATGGCCATGGTCAAGGAGCACGCACACCAATGGTTCTAAAAATAGTAAGATGCGGGGCACACTGCCACATCTCCCCCGTGCTTTTGAAATCCAGCGCCCTCGCTGGTGTAATTTACAAATGGGACCCGAATGATTTTGCTGTAAGTTACATCAGTAGGAGTGACTAGTAGTAGCATTTCTAAAACATGTTTAAATTTAAATGAATGGATGCTTGTTTTGCATGACTCAATTACATGTAGTATATATGTCTCAACGAGATGTTTAAAATAATAGATTACAAATAGTTGTCACTACATGTTATACAAATATATGTATGTTTACAATATATATGTTACAAATACATGTGACAGAACTATATATTAGATGTAGTTTATAGATGATGAAATATAGGGCCCTCGCAGGTGCCAATAATAAGTAAGTTATGTGAACTATTATTAATGCATTAAATTGAGAACTTATATACTATAATATATATATNTCTCAACTTCTTCGACTCCGTAGACTGTGTCAATCTCAGGAGGACTTTTGGGAAAAGGCTTTGGAAATGGTGGAGTTTTTTAGACAAAGGTCATATCCTGAAGCCACGCTTCAACATGCGCTTCAGCGGGTCAAAAACTTCACTCGTGCCGACGCCTTTTTACCACGCACCCGTGATACCAACCAAAGGAGCAAGCTTGTTCTTACTTATCATCCACACAACATCAAAGCCAAAGAAATATTCATGAAGAACCGTACTATCCTCCTTGCGGACCCTGAGACAAACAACATTTTCTCCACCCCACCCCTAATTGTATTTAGGAGGGACAGAAACCTACGTGATCTTCTGGTTCGCACCCGCCTCACAACATCACCCAAGCATCTGGGTACCATACCATGCGGCCGACCTCGGTGTAAGACATGTCCTTTTGTTGTGCAAGCCGAACAGATAAACTTCCCTAAGGGGCTATTTATGATTAAGGATGGTTTCACCTGCGCTAGCCGCAACGTTGTCTACACCATTGTGTGTAAGCGCTGTCCTTTGAAATACATAGGAGAGACGGGACGATCTTTGTCGTGCCGAATGTCTGAACATATTAGGGCGATTACACAAGATAAACAGTGTCCCGTCTCCCGTCACTTCAATGGACGCGACCATATGGGTGTCAAGGACCTGGCAGTCACTGCTATTGTCTCGTGCACAAACACACCCACGAGAGTCCAGATTGAAAACAGATTAATAGAGAGTCACGGCACAATTGCACCACATGGGATGAATATGGTCTTTTCTTTATCCACCTAGGCGGTTGCCCCGCCCCCTCTCTGCTTTCCTATATATAATCGCTCTGTCATCTCTCTGTTTCACTTTTTCTTTGGATACTTCGGATTCCACTGCAGCTAAGTTCCTTCATTTCTCATTTTTTATTTTTATTTTCGTTTTGTTTGTGTCTTGTATGTTCGTTGATAAAGGCTCTTTGCCGAAACGTTCGCTGTTTTGTTACGTCCGGTCAGGCTAACCCATACCTTGTTTACGTCTTTTCCATTGAATTTTAACTCATAGTGCCCGCTACCTCTAATTGTCCCTACGTCATTGTTAATGTGGTAACTCATAGTGCCCGCTACCTCTGATTGTCCCTGAGTCACTGTTAATGTGGTAACTCATAGTGCCCGCTACCTCTGCATCATGAGCGATCTTCACGGCTTAGGTTGGGGAGGTTGTTTCACATCTATTGATTGGTCAGTTACATAGCCAAGATCTTCTGGAAGCTCAGTGGACTCTGGCTTTTTGACCTGATTAGTGAGGATGTGCTTGGGTGCGTGGTCATGGTGTGTTATCACACCCGTTTGACCTTTGGAACCGCGACCCAGGTCATCCCTGCCTTGAGCCCGTTCGGCCGTGAAAGGTTGTCTCAACACCGTGCTAGCTGGTGTATAGTTGTTGGTGTTATTACCTGCAGTCGAGGTCTTTTTCCCAGGCCGGTATCCCTGTCTCCTGGGTCGAATAGGGCCTATTTGAGAATCTCGTGTGACTTTACTGTTGCCAGCTGGCGGCACCCGCACATGCTTTGCCTTGCACTTGAAGCACTCCCCTGTGGGGAATGGTCGCTGAATGTCATCTATGCGCTGGATTGTCTTAGTCACTACTAACTTAGTGTGCCGTGGTATCTCTTGAGTTTGAGATCCACTGTTGAACCCCCACCGGGTCGAAGGGTTACGGCGCTTGGTTGGCCGTTCTTGGATCTCGCCGTGGTGGGCCGTATCCCAGTGCGAGTCCTCACGGCGCCTATGTGTATTAGGTGACCTGTTGCCCCTCACACAATGTGGCTTCCATGTTGGGTGCTGCCAGTTATGCGTGTTGAGCCTGGTCGACAGGTCCTTGTCCTCTTTGAGATATAAATAGGGTGACGCTGTCTGGGCCACTTTTTCCTGGTAACCAGGTCGACCTGGGGTTGTCAGGAATGGAGGTGAGTCGTGATGGTGAGCGAGGTATTTCCTCTTAGCACGACACTCAACCTAAAAATGACCCTTTCTGTCACACCACAGACATACCTGTTGTCGGTGACGGGATTTCCGCTTCTTGGACTTGGGATGTCTGGGTGATTGTGGACAGATGTCCTCTTGGTGCTGGCGTATAGACTGATGGAGCCTATCACTATCGGCTACAGCTGCTAACTGCTGGTCTATGTGGGCCATTAGTTGTTGTGTTACCTGTGACCTCGTGTAACAGGGAGAGGTGCGGCTGAGAGCTGTGCAGTGGCGGCGACATCAAAGAAGTCTTCTCTCATCCAGCGTTGAGCTTCTTTATTGACATCGTCAAAAGTGCTGCTGATGTTTAGCCTGACGTAAGCTTTTACATCACGTCACAGGGCTGCCGGCTGTAGACCTTGGACAAATGAATCCCGCAGTATGTCATCTGCAAGGATGCCTGTCCGTGCCGTGTTTGCTAAGGCAAAGAGATTACGCATAGTAGCCGCGTAGTCCTCTACCGTCTCACCTAAGCCTTGCTGCCGTTTGAAGAAAGCAGAGGCCAGGGCGATGCCATCACGTTGATCTCCCCAGTTCGTCACTATAATGTGCAGCAGTTTTTCTGGGTTGTTGATCTCTGACGGCGCTCGATCTAGGATGTCCTGTCGGGCACACCCCTCCAAGGCGCCCAGGATCCAGGTGACAGCTGAGGCTGAAGGCACAGGCTGTAGCTGTAGTAGCAGACGTACCTCTTTAACGAACTGCTCCGTTCCACCGTCACCTGTGAACCCTGGTAGCTTGGGTAGTCTATGGAACTGTAACTGCTCTACTTGTTCCATGGCTTGAGAATTTCAATCACTTCACTATTTAGCAAAAACTATCCTCACTGTATCCTGCCCGCAGCCCCAAAATTATGTAGCCGAGTGGTGGCTATTATTGTTGGTTTGAATCAACAAATAACACAATGCAGATAAGTCGAGGACTATAGTTGTATATAATGATAATGTTGTATTTGACTTCTTTCTAAGGCTGCATGAAACACAGTTTACAATCTTCTAGCAACTCCTCACTACAGACTACTGACTGCTGACTACTGTCCGCTGACACTCGCTCTGCAACAACTACACTTCTTCGTGCAACTTTACGTTCAAAACAATCGTAACGGCCCTTTCCCCCAGTCACGGGTCACTTCCCATTGGATGTACGCTGCCCCATGGCCATGGTCAAGGAGCACGCACACCAATGGTTCTAAAAATAGTAAGATGCGGGGAACACTGCCACATATGTATTTTTTTAAAATTTATTTTTCGTTTTATTTGTGTATTGTATGCCCGTTGAAAAATGCGCTTGGCCGAAACGTTCGCTGTTTTGTTACATTCTGTCCTTACCCTGTTTAAGTCTTTTTTCATTTTTTTTAATAAGCATGATTGCAGGCTCACCCCACATTTTGTTTAATAATTAAATTGAGGCTTAACTAAGGGAAGGGTGCAAGTGATGTGGACCAAACCTGAAGACCCAAAGGATAATATTTTGTCTGTTCCCATTATTTTCCATTGACCGACTCGGGAATGCCCTTTGAGGTAACTTGTGAGGAGATGACACCATGAGTTGTAACTAAACACAATTAAAATGAATTTATTTCCTTTTTCTTAAGTTTTACCTAAACACTATAGTTGCCTTGTAATTTTTTCTCAAATTTACCTGGACTTGTTCAGCGTCGGAATATGGCAGTATTATCTTTAATAGAATGTAGTATAGCAAGTACGTGATCCTTTATATTTACAACTTTTAATTTAAAACTCAAAATTATATGCATTCCATAAACAAATCATAATTAATATAATAGAAAAAATATTGTTACGTGAAAACAAAATGTATAAAAATCTAAATCTGTAAAATCTAGATTTAATAACTAGGTTGCAGAATGAAGACTTCCTCAACATTTTAAATTAACAATTGTAATTCTTTCTAGTTTGATGAGAAATTAACTTATCTTGTCCCCAAGTAAATTTTATTTCCTAATATTAACAATGAGATATTTTTTTCGAAAAAAAATTTTTTTTTCTACTTATGAAAGAACACAATTTATTGAGATAGATTTTCATACTTTAAAAATGTAATAGTTACAGTGCTCTTAAAAAAATAATAAAAAACTTTTTTTACGAAATCTTTTAGTTTTTTAAAATATATTCTATTACATAATTAATCCTTTTTATAAACGTAGTTTTATTATTTTATTTTACATATGTAAAAGAAACATGCACACACTATTACAAAAAAAAAATTTCAACATAAGATTGAAACGAAGTCCATTGCCATGAATAACACCAGGTACTGTTAGGGCCAGCCTCCTTATTGTAAGACGAACTGTTTTCTTCAAAGTCAACAAACAATTAGACCAACGGTCAATACGAGTTGTCGATCACTGTGTACTCGACCATTACAGGAGCACAACAGAAGTTAAATATTATGAAGATGTGGAATTACACATTTCCAATACCTAAGTATAAATAAATTGAGCAAGGCTCTAAATAATAATTTATTTTTTTACAATTGTAAAATTAGAATTTAGAAAGAAAAAAAAATAAATGCCCTTTTTTGTTTACCAATGATTTCTTTGATTTTGAATTTTTATTATTTGAATAAAACATATTAAAACCTATATTTTAATTGGCAAATTGTATCCATGTTAATATTTTTTATCGAACCTCATGTCGTGATTGAACTATTTCGTTCGCCAATTTATCAACTTTTTAACCTTATTCGATACCAGATGGTCATTAAATTTTACCTTGATGGGAAAATATCAACATTAAGCGAGTAAATGATTATATTAAAAGCGAAATATATATATTTAAAAAAAAAAGAAAAACAAAACATTGATTTGGAGAATATATTTATTTCACCGATGGACGAGTTCCTGTAGAAGATATGCATTATTCCATAAACTTCAATTATTTTAATAATAATTTATGACTCCCAGAATAAATTAAATTTTACTATGTTTATCCTGGTTACAGAATAAAATGTTATCAGTATTTCATTTTTTGCTTAACATTTTGCTTGATAATAAGTTTATACTCATTTCAGACATTCTTTAGAATAAATTAATACACTACATTTAACTCTGTTCAATGTTTAAAAGGATTTTTTTTATTCAAGTCACTTTCTAATGTTTATACAAAACATTTTATTTCATAGAATAGTTATGGTGCTGTAGATTGGGACCTTACACAATACAAGCCTTTCTTAAACTACAAACCTAAACAACATGCCAGTCTACATACCCCTCAGTCTATTGTAGATGCCCATTTAATAAGTAAGCCATCCCGGATGAGGAGAAGAAATAGAGACGTCTCTTTCAGGTTTCATTTTTATTTTCGGAATCCAATGGCTTAGACTACTGCTCGAGAAACTTTGTGGGTGTGTTTATATTAGTTTTAATACCATGCAACTCACTAATTCAACATATTTTCATAAACTCCTTTCATTTTGCTGTTGCCTTACCAAGGAACATTGGACGTATGCAATCCAAAAATGTTATGGAATATTAATATTCAAAGCAATAAGTGCAAAAGAGTTCAATTTTCCTTACTTAAAATATGTCTTATATTCCGCATTTTAAAAGGAGTACTTAGGTAAACAAAGAAAACTCAAAAGATTGATTTAAATTTTCAATGTCAAATCTGAATTTGGGGTTGGGGTCATGTTTAGTTACATAATATTTAATTGTGTATTTAGAGTTAGGTTTAGGTTTAGTTTTAGAATTTTAATAGTTGAATTATCCAATGTTCTTGCCACTTGGCATAGCAACAAAAATTGTGGCCATATAACGTCAGTACGTTAACTCTGAATTTGCTATTTTCAATTTATCTTGAAAAAAGTGAATGAAAGTATTTATATTTCAATGAGTAGTAAAAATAAAAAATTATAATTTTAAAAAATAGAAAATATATTATTTCTCTAATATATATGGTTGGGAACTCATAATCATGTAAAATTAAACACAAATAGAAATATAATATATTTGCAAAAAAAAAAAAAACTCATGTAATTTGAAAAAGCTAAATTCATTCTTTTCGGGTATACTATATTGTTGAGTTATCAGTCACACAGAAATTGCCTTAACTTGATAAATAGTTTTAATGTTTTTAATCAAATGAAAAATATTTGCCTTATAATGATTACCAGATAGCAATCTCTTATATAATGATAATAACATTTCTATTTAAAGAATTTAAACAAAAGCATTTTTGTTATGGGCACTGAAGTTTTATTATACTAAATATTTAAAACCATTTTAGTTATAAGAATTTATATATTTTAATTCAGTGTGTTGCTCAACGTTCAATCGTTTCAACTCAAAATTAAAAGTACAAAATGCAGTTTTATATTATGTAATACGTCTTATATCATTGAAATTTACTTTTTAAATTCATATGCTTATGAATCGTTACTTTGAATATTTAAAAAAAAAAAGTATAATTACGTAAATGTATCAACATAGTTATAACCATTTGAATATGAAGATAAGGTTATAAAATCCTGGCCAAAGTTGAACGTTTTTTTTTAAATCTGAAATTAAAATCACTAAAAGGCTATAGGTACTTGTCAGGAAAAAAATACATTCATACAATAAATCTAATGTTCAGAAAATGTTATTTTTAAACATGATGTGTTTATCAAACTACGTTTTAAAGAAACGTTCGACGAAATCGTGGTCTTATGAAAATGATAGTGAAAATCAAGAAGATTATAATGATCAATAAGACTACAATATCTGAAATCAATATAGATCTATATCTATTAATTATAAAAGTATTTGTGTCGGTTGTCCCAATACTCTCTGACTCTCCGTTCATAACCGGTACACTTCGGTACAGGGTACCTCTTGTGAGTTCACGATCGAACCCTTAAAATAGAGTAACAGAAATAATTTAGCATAAACACATTTAATGCATTTAAATATTATTCTTTTTAAAAAATATGTTTTAACATTTTTCAATCCACTCCTGATAGCCCTTTTAAGAAAATCATGCATAGATTTACTTACAAAAACAAACGACCAATAGTTAAGTTAATATTATTAAAAAATAAATTTTTCAAACTTTTAAATTTATTTATAAAGATTAAGCTCGTTTGAAATCTTTTCTCGACATATACTTAACTTTAAATTTTGTTTACTTTATTTTATGACTACTTCAATGTATGAACATAGCTTTCAGCTATCAGTAAATAAAGTTGTGCTAACGATACTCACTTGTCCCGCAAACAAAACCCATGTCCGTTTTCTGTGCCGTCATCGTTGGTTCTGGACAGCAAACTGTGTTTGTGTTAAGGTCACATTTTCGAACTTCAAAAACGTTTGGTGGCGTATGACTGCAGTCGACGCAATGTCTGCATTCTTTGTCCTCGATGAATCCCTGGTCGGCTAAATAAAATCCAGGTTCACATGTAAGAGTGATAACATTATGAGTTCGATTACATACGATATGATATGTACCGTAACCATTGGGTGGGAACAGGTTACTTCTACAAGAAAAGCAAGACGTTAAGCTGTGATCTTCGTAAGGCATGTACTCATTGGCAGGGCATTCCAGACAGATGGCTTTAAAGCTGTTGAGATAATAACCCTTGGGGCATTTTAGTAAACAGCTCTGGCCCCCGTCAAATGGGTCTGGGCAACACTCTGCATCAACAGAATCTCGACATTCTCTAATGAAACCGTGCTCGCATTCACTGCATCTCTGACAGTCGTACTCATAATGTAGGTTAGAGTGTATGAAATATTTGGATTCGCAGCCGACACGTGTATCGCTGACAGAGCTGCATTCAGTGACAACCACTTCGTGTGAACCTGGAGGTGGCAAATAGCATGCTTTGCAGTCAACATTTTTATGGACATTCTCAGACATAAACGTCCCAGGAGGGCATGGTTTGCAGGCTTGAAAACCAAATTTTTCATCTGTGTTGAGATATTCTCCTTTTCCGCATTGCATTTCTCCAACTGTACGAGCTAGACTTGTCCATTGTGTGCACACACATATTACAATAAGTGTGTTTATGAATGTCTGGAATTAAATTTTAGGAAAGATAATTATACTCTAAATATCAGTATATTTTTAAGAGGTGGTATGTGAATGTTAAAGTAATGGGAGATAATCAACTGGACAGCGCATAATATAATAGCGTAAACCAGTGATGGGCAAAGGTCCGCGGGCCGCTTGAAGCCAGTCAAACTATATTATCCAGCCATGTGCTTGTAAAGGTTGCAATTTTATGTCAGTTTTAATTTACTTTGTTTAAAATTGTAACAATATCTTTGAAATGTTATTTTGAGATTTTGATTTGAATCCAGTGCTATTCAAATGGTTTTATGGCTTGCATCGATTAATGATAAAAAGAAATCAATATGAATATCACTATTCGAAACAGCATTCCACCTTTCATCGGAAGTTGCTTTTTTAATCATTTACATTATTAACGGGTTTGTAAAAAAATGTAGTTTAAGAGTGAATAGATGTTTAGTGTTGCTAAAAATAAAATAAAGTTTTTTGATGAATGTTGCGTTTTTAATGACGAATTGACTTCTAAATACCGCTTCATGGGAGTCGGGACAAAGCAGTTTCCTCGCTGTGTCATGAGTGTAAGTGCTTGAAGGTGTACAACGTAAAAAACAAAAATATCAAACAAGTGTTTTTATTTCGGAAACAATTTAGCGAATGAAGAGAGAAAAGGGAAATAACCACAGTTTGTTATAATACAAAGCTAACTGTTTTCACGAATCGTCTTAAATATGCAGCAACTGAAGCCAGTTTGATGCTGTCCCTAATTAAACATTATTAACACCACACAATGTCATCGCTCATTAAAAACTGTGTAATAATGTGTAGAAAATTAAACATTTTATTGACCACATTGTCTGTATGATTAACCCCATCACAGCCAGGGCACTTAACAACAAGGAGCGAAAAGCATTGCTTGAAATGGTAAAATTTAATTGGGAAACTACCACAACAGTCTCCGCTGGCTTAGCCTGGGCAAATATTGATGCGAGTGTGGAATCTCAAATAAATAAAATAGCTATGTTCCTTGAATGAAGTTTTTTTTTTGTAACCGTTGTCAATGAAGAATGGAATTCATTTATGAATGTCAAACTTAAAGACAATAGCTTGTTCATACATGAAATATATATGAATGTTAAATGTTTTCATTCATAATTCTTTTTGTTCTCCAGGCAACTCAGTGAAAACAGGTTTTGCCATTTCACTTTGCTAAGAAAAAAAAAGTTTTGGGTGAATATCACTGCTATGTACACGACTAAGAAGAATGCTTTGGCTTAGGATTTTGAAAATAGGTTCCAAGACTTTAAGACCCTGGAACCACTCTAAAATATTCTTAGTTTGCCATTTAGTGCAAAAGCTGCTTCAGATTCAGAATATATACAATTAGAGCTCTTTGACCTACAAGGATATAATGACCTGAAGAAGTTAAATCAGTTATTTTGCTGGAAATTTACAGATGTTTCCCAGTAGGGAAATCTCCACACTTAAAAAACGTTCCTGCCAAATTTTTGTCACTAGATTGGTCAATATACATTTGTGAGAAAACATTTTTTACGAATTTTTTTTAAATATTTTTTTTTTATAAAAGTAAATTGGCTCCACGTGAAGTTCATGGACATTATCCAAAATTGCGAGGAATCAGATAATTCTCATAAATTATCATTATTTTTCTTTTCTGGATAAATGTTAATTAATTTCCTTCTACTAAGTTACTATGACAGGTAACAATAAACTTTTCTTATGAATAGTAAACTTATATTTTCAAATCAGAAATGGTTTTAGTTCGTATTTCATAACTATTAATTTCATGTCTATTACAGTGTGAATGTGACAAAAAATGACAAAACTAAACTTATCATCATTAATTCATATTTTACAGGTTGTCAATTTAATTGAAGTAGAATATATATATATGCGACCCTCCTTTCCCAATAATATCTTCAGCGTCACAATCAGTAGGAAAAGTTTGCCCATCTCTTTTCTACAATGTAACACCTTTACAGTTTTTGTTTTTGGTTTAACTTACTTTATTACTACATTAGATAAATATTCATCTGGGAGAAAAACGTTTTGTTTAAACAATACGTGTTATCTATAAAGATTACCGACGCTTAGGAAAATAACTTTTATAAACTGGCCATTATAAAAGCGTTTCGGAAATACACTTGATATTAATACAGACTTTCTTACCTTTCGTTGATATACTATCATTTTAAATTTATTTTTTTTCTTGAAAAATGTACTTTTTAGAACTAAATATTTACATAGATCTATATTAGATAACAACACGATCTAGATATTTTAATTATAAAGCAATTAAAATTGTCTTAAATCAAAATAACTGTTGACTAATTTCTATTTTTAACATTTAACCTGTAAATAATAATGGTTATTCCCCAATTTATGTAGGCCCTATGAGTGCAATAATCCGACAATTTGTTTTTTAAAGTCTATGATTAAAAACACAACTCAAACCTTATAACTATTAACCAGCACAAAATTGCAACCTGACGATACAAACAATAATAATACTGAATAGCAAACCAAAGCCATCATGATATTTTAATAACATTTATAATCTAGACTAGAATAAAAAAAATTAATTCTAAACACTTAAACTATAAATAAGTGTATACAAATTCATGGATAATCCTACACAAATGTGTCACAATACCTTATTTTAAGACAAGAAAAGCGTAATTAACATTTCCAGTAAACTTGCAATAAAAAATTATTAAAATCTTCAAATAACAGCAATCAGAAAGTAAGCGTAAATAATGTGTTGCACACTTCTTATCAAGAACACAAAGTCAAACATAGCAAAGCTAGGTTATTATAGATAAGTAGACATATTTTAATCAATTGACAAGGCCCAAACCGGTTTACTTGCTAGAGGGGGCTCGGTATTCTTGCTAAATATTGATTGAGGTGCCTAATGTTTAAGCTTTGTGGGGTTGAGATATCACATTATGTCCCAGTGCCTTAATATATTTAAATTATGTTTTAAATCGATATTATACAAACAATTTGATACTCGTTAGATTTTCATAAAGGCTCTACTGTGATACACGATTTCAACAATAAATTTGTCATGAAGAAAATTAATTGTTTTTATATACACTTTAAATTTGTAAATTTAGTTGTTACTGTTTTCGACTAAGTAATCAAATAAAACCCTGTAGAAACCGAAATGTTTTACTACCAATCCGAAATATATGAGACACCATGGATATATATTTAATTATTTTTTTTATATTTCTTTACGATTTTATCGTATCACACACATTCACTTGATTTACGTGTTTTCACACATTTAGCACAACAAAGTTTTACGTTATATTGAATTAAAAGTACGTATGTTAAATTTCAAACGTGCCTTGTGACAGATTAGCATAAACCTAAACAGTTCTTTAAATTATTATAATAGAATTTTCAATATTATGCGCACCTCGCGACTGATTAGCATTATATATATGTAAATGATACATAGAGATAATGTAAACAATTATATAATTTTATTATAGACTTTCGATCAATGAGAAATTTTGATAGATCATACTTAAGCAAAATTTCTTTTTGATGGAATACTGGGAAGAGGATGAACAATCTAACCAAAGCTTTTGCGACAGAGAAGCAGATATGCGTCTGCCTGTTTGTTGCAAAAACTTGTTAGTCCAATATTAAAGATTTAAAAGGGGCTTTGTAAACGCAACAGGCATTGGAGTTCTCATATTTAATTTAAAAAATAGTATTCTATGTTAAGATTTTAAAGTTCAGTGGAGTTCACATAGGTTCAGATCATAAATGACTCAATCAAAAAAGAGCATTAAACAAGAAGCTATAGTGTATAGTATTATTTGTTTTTCAAAAACTTTGCTTAGAGGTGCCATTATCTACCGTGTAATGATCATGCATATCTTAGGATTCAATTACATGTTTTTAATGTGGGAATTATATAAGTGATACCATAATAAATAAAAAAATTGTTAATAATTATAAGATTAAACTTCAGACTTGAGAGAAATTTTACAATGCCATTTTATTTAACAACATTTTTAGAGTGTAATACATTGAGATAAAATTTGAATATAATACTTCTTATATTCTCTTATCTCATCTGTACAGACACTCCTTTTGTATTGAGGATTATTGTGTCGTACACTTATCTATGTTTTGTATTTAGTCCTGCATTCTTATTACATTTTAAAATGTTAATAAAGTGTTTGTTTCCTTAGATTCTTCAGGCAACCAATTTTAAATCTGAATTCCGGAAGGGAAGAACGAGAATGAGTTTGTGTTTGTTCTTGCATATCGAATAAGAAAGGTGGATATTTACTTATGTCTTAGTGATTGTTTGTAGTGGCTTAATAAACTTGTGAACGCTACTTCACTTTCCCTAGAGTCCCACATGTTCGAAAAAGGGGTTATTTATAATATATAAATAACACATGGATGAATTCAGGATGTCAAAATCTTCTATATACAAAAACCTCTGTAAAATATTTTTTTACTCAAAATAAACAAATTTAAAAAAAAGATAAACATTATGAAATTTATAAAATTTGTAAACACAGTAGATCTATATGTCAAACAAACTTAAGTTTAAAGCAGCTCAAGGGTTAAAAAAACAACGATTAATATTGAATAGTGCATTACTAAAGAGCTTCACTCTAGGTAACTTAAAAGTCACTAATAAAAGAAAACATTTGAAGAAATGTTTAGAAAATACTTTACGAAAGGGCGTATTATATCTAATATTACATGTAAAATTTGTTGACTTGCCTAGAACCTTCTGAAATTTCAATCAAATAAACTTGTTGGGAAATGTCGAATCTTCTGCTCATTTATTTGTTTTATTTTTATTTTTTTAAAATGATATATCTTAGCCTAATGCAATTTCCTAAACAAAAATCGAGCTTTGTTTAAAAGGAACGGAAGCATTCATATGTGAAAAGGATAATTTAGACAGTTTCTTTAAATATGAAATCCCCGAAAAAATATTTTACAGAGTAACTTGTCTTATTCTTAAATATGGTAGCAATTATCTTTTAATGGATTCGATAGCCTAAGAGTTGTTTTTTTTATTTTTTAAAATTAATTTTATGCTAGTACATTTACAAATAATGAATATATNTATATATATATATATCAGAAATATGTGTTGTATCATCTGGAAAGAGTAATGTGGATATATTTAAAATATGATTTTCATATTTTTTGTCTTGGATTTCGTAGTCCATTAAAAAAATATATTTATAATACTTCCTGACATAAAAAAAAATCATTTGTCATTAGTTCATTTTTTAAAATAATTGTCATATGTCTTTTGGAGATTATTTGAAGCCAGCTTTTATTATTTTATCTTTTGTGTTATTGTGCATTTGCTGTTGCCTTTTTAACTTTGAATGGAATAATTTTGCTTATTGTTATGAACATGTATTATTTCATCATTGTAAATCTATTTAACATGTAATATTTTATATATCTTGCCACACGGCGTTCACAAGTATAAATACTCCAGTGCATAACAACAATGAACAGAATAGGGAAAGCTATTCTTTTTTTTAATGATAAAGGTTAATATAAAGATATCCACCCCTTACCATTGATACGGAAGTCTCTGGTAACAAGTGCATGCAGTCTAGAGATATTTTCGCCACGATACAAGAAACAAAGTGGATTAGTTAAACAAATTTTACTGTATACTGATATTAACTGTTATATTATTGATCAATATCAAGATACTTTAAACGTGCTAAAGAGAGTTAATAAGACGATATCGGAAAGGTTTGTCATACACTTCATAAACTCGCTAATTATGAAAACCGACCATTCGGTAAAGTTACAAGACCTAATTCCAAAAACTTAGCAAAGGTGATGACCATCACTTAAAAAAAAAGACAACAATAGTTTGCTCTACCAGACTATGCCAAATTGTGAGAAAATTATTCAGTCACTGCTTGTTAATTCCCTAATCAGTGTGTTTGTTACGATTTAAACTACTAATTTTTTGTTTATTACCCCATAAACAACATCCACATTTTCAAAAGAACAAGAACTGACAGTTGAATTTACAAATTATAGGTAATCGTTAGAGCAACTGTTTTTTTTTAATGTGAAAATGAAACCATAGATGAAAGTATTTAGGCTACATAAAATTGCTCATGATGTGAGTAGTAGGCCTACTGTGTTAAAAAGAAACAAAAAATAATTTGAACAATTTGACGGATAGAACATATTTAAATTAACTTTAGAACGAGCTCGCAAATGTTGAGTATTTAAATTTGTATTAAAACACATACACGGACGAGGTCCCCATAATTTAACTACTTGCTCTAAATACATTTTCTACACATATAATTTACTATCAAAACCCCTCTATCCTACAACAGATAATGATTAATGACATGTAAAATATAACACATGTATACATACATACATACATACATACATACATACATACATACATAAATACAGACAGATAGATAGACCGATAGATAGATAGATAGATAGATAGATAGATAGATAGACCGATAGATAGATAGATAGATAGACAGATAGACAGATATATAGATAGACAGACAGATAGATAGACAGTCAGATAGATAGATAGATAGATAGATAGATAGATAGATAGATAGATAGATAGATAGATAGATAGATAGATAGATAGATAGATAGATGGATAGATGGATAGGTAGTTAGGTAGGTAGTTAGGTAGGTAGTTAGGTAGGAAGGTAGGTAGATAGATAGATAGATAGATAGATAGATAGATATATAGATAGATAGATAGATAGATAGATAGATAGATAGATAGATATATAGATAGATAGATAGATAGATAGATAGATAGATAGATAGAAAGATAGATAGATAGATAGATAGATAGATATATAGATAGATAGATAGATAGATAGATAGATAGATAGATAGATAGATAGAAAGATAGATAGATAGATAGATAGATAGATA
>MUZC01004468.1:1327029-1339404 GCA_002072015.1 Radix auricularia | reverse complement strand
ATAGCCTGTGGGCTATTAAGACGTTAGCGTCTCGATAGCCTGTGGGCTATTAAGACGTTAGCGTCTCAATAGCCACTGCCAAATCAAAGCTACGCATACGATGGAAATAAAAACTACAAATTAACAATGCAAAATATTGTCAAGTGTTATTTCAAGGAATGTTACATAAAGGTACAGTGAGTTGTACGAAATTTTATTAGAAAACTTATTACAACAACAATTTTTTAATTTTAAAAAATATTTTCTTAATAATCTTAAAAAATAATTAGGATTTGTAATTAACATATTACAAAGTTTAGTTAACCTTAAATATTTTACCAGAACAATTTTACAAATCAGTATAAACATCTATTTGTAAAACATAGTTAGCAATTTTTTTAAAAGTAAAATAAGGCATAAAAGTTTAGGCACTTGGAATGAAAAATGCAAATTAATTTTTAAAAATATAAAACAAAAACAGATGTTTAAAAAAATCTTTGATAATTAATAAAAACCTAAGGATCTTTTTTTTAAAAATCCAATATTGTTCAAAATTTATGATTTTTTAAATTCTAAAACCTCATAATCACTATTTCACTATGTTTTTTTATCTTCAAATTGTGTGCCCTTTTAGCACATTTTTATAAAGCCCATAACTTAAGTATTTAATGTTAAAAAATATATAGTTTTTGGAGATATATTTTTTTTATTATAAGTAGTGCACAATAATGTTCATGAATTTAAATGTTGTTAATATTAAGTTATAAGATTGTTTTTTTTTCTATCATTTTTATTATTAAAAGCTTCTTTTAAAGTTAACACTTTAAAAATCTTTCTTTTTAATTCAGAAATTTGAATGTAAAAAAAAAACAACTATTATTAATACAGTAATTAGTTATTTATTAAAAATTCGAAAAAAGTTATAAAAACATTCATCTATTAAAATAATTTAATGTACATACACTGCTGAAAAGTCATTTTATAGTAAATAATCAATGCTATAGGCTATATATACAGTCGAAACCGCTTAAGTCGACGGCGTTGGGGAATGAAAAATGGCATCGACATAACCGATGATCGAGTTAAAGCGAAAACCAATATGGCGGCAAAATATTAACATGCGCTTGAAATTTCTTTATGTACGTGTTGTGCGTTAATTAGTGATGGGACGATTAATCAGAATCGTATCGGAATATCGGGACCCTATTTCTTCACTCTTTCTTAAGGTTGTTAAGACCGTTCGTTTTTAAAGACCGTTTAAGTTTAACTATAACGCCGTTTTGCGGTGATTCCCAGATTTAGCGATACTGTGCCTTCGAAGCGACTTGCTTGATTTTCCTTACAAGCTACACAAATAAGTAACCTACACATCCCCTCATTGTCCCCGAACCAATCTTTTCTGGACTCGGAATGGTCTATCGTGACCTATATATGACTCATGACAAAGCGAACTCTCCTCTTATATAAACGTACACAAATAAATTAGGTACTCCTTTTGAACCTTCAACTTTGACATATTTTAATTAATTCTAACCAATAGTTAAATGGCTTTTGCACACGGCCACTTCTTATGAATGAAACAATGAGAACAAAGCAGTAGTACAGTACATGTAATAGTCAAAATGAGGTTGAAGGATGAATGGTTGCCAGTGACAATAAGTTTGCACACGGTACATTTTATTATTCCATACGATCCCCTCAGCTTACAATTCCTTCAGTAGCTTGATGCTAATAGGACTAACCAACAACAATGGTTTGGGAGATTGAGAGTAAACTGTCTGTAGTCTGTTATATTATATATTTTAAAATCTGGGGAGCCTTGTTTACAGTAAGCAGCCTATGATTTTGGTATCGTCCCATCACTAGCGTTAATAAATGATAATGTTCATGCACGTGTTTTTGGAGTTTTTTTTAACACAACAGCATTGCCGTTATTTGTTTGATGAAGCTATCGGCATGCTATAAAATTGTACATACATGTTTGCTAACAACAAAAGGTATATGTGCACCAACTGACAGCAGAAATTTACAAATTTANTATATATATATATATATGATATGATATAATTTTATAACTCAAGTGTATTATTTTTATTTTATTTTAATCATGATATGTAAAGATACTTACCCAATCATGTAGGTACTTATTTTCTATCCGACCACCCAATGAATGTATTTATTATTTTAGTATTTATTAAATCTAGATTCTTCGGATATTACTAATAGGCAAAAGTTAAAATAATTTTATGTCTATAATAATAATATGACATTTAGTGCTGTTGTGGCGTTTATTTGGTTCCTTTACAGATTTCCATGAGCTCTCAAATTAATGGATGTAAGTAATGATATTACTAGTATAGTAGAAGTAGTATTTGGATCGACCAATGTAGGCTGTGATAAATGTTTTCTTAAGTGTAATTAATGGCAAATTAAAAAAGAAATGATGATTTTGTAGTACAATTGATAATGCATAAAGAAGGAAATTGTATGTTTTAAAAGCCTTTTTTTTTTAAATTTATCATTAAATTTGTTTTATATTGGTAATGTTCTTGTTGTTATCAAATTTCATAAAGTTTAATTAATGTATTGAAAATAGCATATATCAAATATGGACACGGTGGTCAAGTGGAAGCGCAATCGACTGGCCTACTGATGGTCACAGATTGGAATCCATGCGGAAGCAAGGATGTGTTCCTGGGGCTTAAAGAATCCCTTAGTCAAGCAGCTCTGAATGGTTACCTAACACTAGTTAGGTGGTTGGGCAATGCGTGGAACCCTCATAGCCGTGGCCTCTGTAAAAGCTGCATCCCTTTCCAACAGACCAATCGACATGGCCTGTGGACACTATTATCTTCTGCATAGAAGGAGCGTCTGTAAAGATAAGAAGATGATTGTCAATCTTGATAATTTTATACTGTATTATTTATTTACAAAAGTTAACACAAAAACAAAACAAAATTTTTTTTTTTTTGGTGGTCGGATGAAAACCAATTACCATCATGTTACCTGAACCTAATAAATATTTAAACACCTTAGGAAAGACTATCTATATCTGCAAAGTAAAAATTATCTTTAAAATTAAAAAATAATATTTAGAATTTAGAATATAAGGTAATATAAGTAATACAATAACAATATTTATATCCACAAAAAACACGATAAATGATAAATGCAATAATCAAACATAATGTTTTCAAAATTGTTACGCTAGAATAAATGTGTGGACCCTTGCAGGCAACAACACCACCAATTTCTTTAAGATGTACAGATTAAATTCTGATGGATTTTAATTAAACATCTATTTTCATTGTCTATATATATTACAAACATCTCAAGGGAAATAACAAAGATGGGAAATTGACATTTTTAAGTTTTATTTAGTAATGTTCTCTGTCTCATTGAACTAGAATAATACTATTTTCTACATTTTCTATGATCTTCAGCAATACAGATCCTGTGATCTGCGATATTATATTGTTTATATTATTTATTAATAAATGGAGGAAAAAATAGTAATTAAATATTTTCTTAAATTTAAATCAAATTTCCTCATATAATTTTTTAAAATCGATAATTAATCAATACAATTTTTAACTATTAATTGAGAAATTAATCTGCAATTTCCGCAGCCTTAATATATATATGGGCTGCGGAAATTAATGATTATTTTCTTGATTAATTGGTAAAAATGTGTATCGATTCAAAGTATGTTAATCAATAAAAAGTGATTACAATGTAAGAAAATATTTAAAACAATTTTTTTCTATTTGTTAATAAATAATTAATTATTAATAATAGTTTTTTCTTTATGTACAAACTTCTCCATAAAAAAAATTAACAAAATAAAATTAATTGACATTAAACTACTTATATTTAAATATATCTCCTATAAATATTATAATTTTTTTTAAATTAAATTCTTAAGATATGGGTATTTTATGAAATTTTCAGTTAAATGACATCATACATCTTATTTTCAGCTTTAATCAAATTATCGATTAATTATTTGGTAATTTTTCATAAAGTTAACAATTATATTGAAATTAATCGATATCAGCCCTAATATTTATATATTTACTTATATGTGTGTAATTTGTGCTTTTATAAAAACTAGTTAATAAATGCTAAATAAATGTTAAACTTTACAAAAAATAATAATAATAGTAGTTAAGAAATAGAAAAGAAAAATCGCAATTGCCACATGGAAAATATTAAATGCAAAACATTAAATGCGATGTCAACAAGTAAACAATTAACATTTAAGACACAAACTTACTTAAAAATTAAGTCATGTCCAAAATATTAAATTGCACAATAAATGCCAAAATATTAGAAGCATTGATTTATTTAAATGCCCTTTATAAAAGCGCAAATTTTTCACAACTTAACCCAGTGCCTAACCCAAATCCAAATTCTAAATCTTAGATTAAACTATATATGTTTCATGTACCCCTGTGCGTGCATAGTGTGCTCAAGCTAAATCTGAAAATTTAGAAAAAACAGATCATGTGAAACACAATTGATAGGTCTATTAGATGAACTATTAAAAGGCTTAGATAATAAGGATCAAATAGATACAATATTACTAGGCTTCTCAAAAGCATTTGACAAAGTTCATCACCTTAGTTTACTTAAAAAACGTAAATACTTTAGAATCTCAGGTCCCTTACATCACTGGATCCAAGATTTCCTATTGGGTAAGGAGCAAACTGTAATAATACATGGATCTAAATCTACACAAATAATACTCAGGCTTTCCACAAGGAACTGTCCTAAGTTCCTTACTATTTTTAATTTATATAAATGATTTACCCAACAATATCTCAACAGGAACAAAAGTTAGGTTATTTGCTGATGATTGTATAATCTATAGAACAATCAAGTCAGAACAAGATAGCAAAATTTTACAAAAAGACTTAGATGAATTAATAAAATGGGAAACTAACCGGAGTATGTCCTTCCACCCAGAAAAATGCCGACTGTTAAGAGTAACAAAGAAAAAGAAAGAAAGAAATTCAAAATACTTCATTAATGGAAAAGAACTAACCCAAACTAAAGATGCTAAATACTTAGGAGTCATAATAGATGAGAAACTATCTTGGAATCCCCATATCAATGAAGTTATTAAAAAAATCAAACAAAACCTTAGGCTTTATAAAAAGAAACTTTTACAAATGTAACAAAGATATAAAACTAAAGTGCAACCTCACCCTGGTGAGACTTTATACTAGAATATGCATCTTCTGTATGGGACCCATCCACCAAAGAAAATATTGATAAGTTAGAACAAATCCAAAAAAGAGTTGCCAGATTCATTACTGGAGAATATTCAAAACTGACAAGAGTAACACCATTAGTTAAATCATTAAACTTTGAAACACTAGAGGATAGAAGAACAAAAAGTAAATTAGTAATTATACATAAGGCAATTAATTCTAATTTAGAAATATAAGTTTCTTTCTTTCCATCCGGTATTCAGGCGTGGAATGGGTTGCCTAAAGAAACCAGAAAAGCCAACACTTTATCATCATTTAAAACTCTAGTGAACATACAGGACTAAAGACAAACCATAGAAATACGTAGGACGCAATAATCTTCTGTACAGAAGGAGCACCTGTAACATATAAGATAAAATAAGATAAATATAACCAAAAATCCTAAGTCCTAACCAAAAGTCTAAGCTGTTTAACCTTTCATGCATTCCACTTTTATTAACTAGACATTTGGATACTAGTAAATAACATATATGTTCAATCATCCCTACTCAGCTAATTTTTATGTGAATGTTTTATGTAACATATAGTTCTAAAGGAAGTATTAAATTAATGATATGATAAGTGGTAAATAAATATTTGATAAAAAGGGAGGGGTGTGGAATATGTGCGTACAACCTACAACCTACATCATAAGAGTAATAACAGTCAAGATTTGAATCTAGCCCTGTTTGACACAAGGAAAACAATCAAGTCTTCTATTTTTATGAAAAGATACTGTTATAGCCAACCATTTTCAATTTTATTATCAATTTTATATATATCAGGTTACCCTTACATTGATTAACTTAACTGAACTAAGAAATTACAGACTGATTATGAAATGATATAATTTTTTTCTACTGTTTTGTCCCAAACATCATTTCCCTGCCACAGCAGCACACAAATAGTAGTTGTTAAGAAAATGCATTTTGTTATTGGTTGCTTTTTTTTAAAAGCCATTGTTTCTCTGTTTGGTTATTCCACAGTGTTGATGTTTTCAAAAAGTAGTTTCCTCCCTTTTTAAATTTGGATTTTTCTTGCGATATAATCTTCTAAAAGAGAAAGTAAATACCATAGCATCAGTTATTGTCTTAGTTCAAACAAATTTATATTGCATATTAAATTGTTCTAATTTTTACATTAAATTTGTATCCATCCATCCATTAAAATTACTGTTACATAATATCAGCCTAAAGATATTTTAGAAAGTTAATATTTATTAAATATTACTTACAAGATATTTTATACTTTTTTAAAATTTAAAGTGAACACTTCTTATTTCATATTTTATAATTATAAAAATTTACATCAATTGTAACTTTATCAAAAAGAATTACTTAATGATTTGATTCACACTATAAACTATTTAAATATATTATTTGCCATTACAAAATAATTTAGAACTAACTTACCTGTAATAAAAAAATGATAGAAAGAATATGACTGTAAATAAAAATAAAAAAAGATGTATATTTCAGTTGGCTCATATATTCTCTGTTATGTGAATATATAGTTAAGCTAATGTAGCGCATACATTTTTAATAAAATAATTATATATGATAGTGTATCAACACAAATATTATAAATAAATTTATTTTACAAAATTTATTAGAATTCCAACACTTGGCTAAATAATTAAAATATAAACATTGAATCATTTAGTTGCAGCAAAATTTAAATATAGGAATAAGAATTAATTTATTTACAAAGAAAGGTATTCAAATTATTAAATAAGATATATTTAAGAGCAACATCCAGATTTATTATAGTTTTAATATTGTTTTTGCTTATAAAGTGAAAGAAGTGAATTTTTCTATCTGCAACTGCAAGATGCAGGCATAGGGAATTCAAGATGTTCAAATATATTTTTTTTTATATTTTCAATTGCAATTTCTATAATTAAAAAAACAACTAAAACAAAGTATATTGTCCACAGAAATAGACACCTGTATTCAAATTTAGCTTACTAAATAGGCTCATAGGTTTCCAAAGAAACAGATGGATACATTTGTTAGTTTAATTAAGATGTGCTTTGGAAAAAATATTTTTATTTATTAAATGTTCACATTTGCTATCTCTCAAAGTGTGAGATTTAAATATATATATATATTGTTTTATTTCTATTGAGATCATGAATAAAACTTACCTGAAGACACATGTAAGACCAATATAACGACAGAAATTTTAAAAATATCGGCTGAACGTTGGCAATTCATTGTCCATGACTCATCTCTGTCTTGTGATAAATGTGCAGTTACTGTTGTTGAAATAATACACATATAAAGTATTATCTATGAAATGTGTTTGTCAAAAGATACAGAAATAGAGTTACATTTGCTTGTTAAAATACTTTCATTGTACACATTTTAAATCATCATTTAAAAAAAAAATTAACACAAATTCACACACCTATTATTTTAAAGTGACAGTGANTTTACCAGTGTTATCAAATTAACATTATCAAAAACTTGAATTTTTAAAAAAAAAAATTTACATGTATATTTTTTTAATAGCAATGAGAAGTTTATATTGTGGAGATTCAGGGGCGGTTAATTAGCAACAAAGACTGACCGCCACGAACATGAGATACCTGAAGTCGTTTGTTGTGTGTCCGTAGGACCAGCCAGAAGGGACATGAAAGAGGGTAGCCGACTGATGAAGACTGAGAGGTGTGAAATTTCCCGGTCAGAAACATTACATGAAATGACCACGAGTACAGGTGGCACTGGATTGAGTGGGTGGGGATGTTCGGCGAGTGCTTGGGGTGGTACCCTGAGTCACTATTTAATTGTGGAATACCATCAAGACATTTAGAATACAAGTACAAGACGTTTTAGTTCACCTTTATAACGCCATATTTTATGATTATTCTTCTTCCACACATTACTGGAAGTGACACCCTTTATTGTCCGATGTTCATGTTCCGTAATATACTATACTTGGGTTTGAACACATATGGTTGTGTCAAATCGACCCCAGCCCCTGAAAAGTCTTAAATTAGGGAGGCGGAACTTGGTGATTGATATATATTGATCGCAAGGAGAGGACCAATAGACTGTGACGGACTTTGGACAAAGGCGTGGACTTTGGACTAGTTTGAGAAGTTATTTGGAGGGACTCAAGCGAAAAGATGGAATCTAGAGAAGAAGGGTAGGTACACGAGATAGTAAGGGAGGTTTTGGATGTGGCCAAGATGTGACGCGGGAGATTGTGAGTGGAGTTAGGACAGGTTTAAGTAAGAGACAAATGAAGTAGATTATATTATGGGGAAGACGCGCGAGTGAACAATAAAGAGAAATAATTAGTGTACATGCAGTCTTGGTGTTTGAGAATGAGAACAAAGTGTGGCTAATTTATACGAAACGAGTGGAGAATGATTATATTCCTCCGAGGTTCCCTACACATTGGTACCAGCGAGGTCCTCAGCAATATTTAGAAGGTATTTAATACAAATAAATTTGTGTTATTAATGATTTGGGCTGAAAATGAGATACATACCGTGTTCAGCTATGCAGGAAACTGGCTCAACATAATATTCATCTCCACACACAGATACAGTAAACTTGTATATTGATGCCCATGCAGTGAATTCAAGTGGTTGATATGAGGAACATACATCACCGGACGCCACTTTCAGGCCATTTCGAATTATTGTTGACACACAAGGTTGGGGAAGATTGTGACAGCAGAAGTTAATGACATCATTACTTGTATTTAACTTCAGAAAACAGGAGTCTGAGTCTGGTACCAACTCGTTAATTTGAACGGATTGAGATTTGTCTGAAACAATTAAAATCCGGGGAATTCTTTTTAAAGTTATTTTTTAAGAAATGTAAACAGCTTAAATTTGTTCTTGTTTAAATATCTTGTTGACATTCCTTACAATTGAGTTTCCAGACATGGACGGCATGAATATTGCGCTTAACACTGGGTGAGAGTTTTTAGTGCCGCTGGGAGAAATACGTAAAGTTATTAACTGTTGGTAGTAAAGTACTTTTAGAGCAATTCTCACTTGCAGTGGCCCACACAATGAAAGTTAAAGCATCATCACTTGTTTGTTATGAGTTGTTTTTTTTAACCAAAATGTGTAATCTCTAAGACCATATTTTGGCAAAAAGTTCTAATTGGTTTGATTTCATAAATTATATATAATATATATAAATAATGTAGATGTAAAATGTCAAAAAATATACCGAAAATTTCTGGTAACCTCCTTGTTTCACTGAAGACCTGACTGCCGTTTATATGTGACACTTGGAGTCGAATCTCTGCTTGACTGACAATAGTCATTGCTTTTATTTTAATAACTAAATGGGACGTCTTATATTCATCGACGTGGTCACAGTAACATGAATTGCCTTCCTGACGTTTACTGCATGTGTGACCAGTTTGAAGCGCGCATAACTGATGCTAGAGAAAAAATGATGTATGTTTTATTATGAAAAAAAATGTTTTAAATTAACTTACAACAGAGGGTTTGAGAAATTATATATATATATATATATATATAACGAACATTATCACATAAAATTTAACATAGGGAGTATTTATCTTTTTCTGACGAGGATAACAAGTGATGTCTTCTAGATACAAATATGAATAGTAGATTTTAAATGATTGTGTTGTATTCTAATTCCCTTACCTTAAAATAAATAATATTTTTACAATAATATACTTGAACTCCTTGTTTCAAGGTAATTTTGGAGTAAAAATTTGCATACAAATTTTGATATAATTTATTTTATGACTAATCTTCTTACTGTTTCTAGAGTTTATCGCCCATTACATAATTCGCCTAAAGTCTAAAGCATTGAAGGCAAACCTATGCCCCTAAAGTATTTGATACGGTTGATTGAGTGGTAAAGACTTGAAATTATGGCAAGAAAGAGAATGTTTATCATATTTTACACTGAATGTCTCTCTGAGCAGCAGTCAGAAATGTAGTAATAGACATCACCAGGCGGAAACAATATGAAAGTTTTCTTTGCATCCATTAAAAACAACGTCTTTTCTTTTTAATTTTGTTTGTGCTTTGGTGATGCTTATTAAAGAATGCGTTATAAATAAGAGAAATATATGTAACTTAAACAATTACATTGTTGGTCTGTGAATTACTAGCATACTTTGCAGCACCAACAATAAATATTATATTTAGCAAATTAAAATGCCTCCAATCTGTTATATAATTTGGAATGTTATACTCTTTAATTATATGCTGTACACTGCCCTAAAAAATCGGTCCCATGACGTTTTGACCCCAATACTTTTTGTAGTTTTAGACCACGTTTCCTTTTACACGTAAGATTCTTACACAAGACATTTCTGCATCGATAGTTCCGAGCCTGTTGATGCGACATTGTAACATCAATTATTATTATTATTAATATTATTATTGTTATTTTTATTATTTTTAAAAACTAAAGTTTTGTGTGCTAAAAGAAATTAGTTTAAAATTTGTATCTATTTTAATTTAAAACAAAAACTGTATGAATGACAGTTATCTTTAGTGCTTGATATATGACATGAAGATTGAAAAAGTAAGTATCTGCACTGACAACAAGTCAAAGCACATGGCGAATTCATGATTGTGACAAATGCGCTATTGCTCTGAGGTAAGTCAAGACGCTGGTGCTTGTTTGTAATGCGCGTTCAACTTGTTGCTGCAGCTCAACAATAACGTTTTCTACCAGGCTTCTGTGTTTCATTAACATCTTGTAATAGCAAAGACTTGTTAGATGGCAGCCCTTCTAAATCGAGCTATAAGTCTCCGTTGATCGTTGTAAGTGATTGCTATTAACGGAATCAGATGTTGTTAGTTCTAACCAGTCCACTAGCCACTACATTTCTTTTTTTTTTTTCGATTTCGGAATACTAATAAGAGACTCCACAGAAGGTCCGTATTGTTATCTACTTCTTAGCACACTGCTCCCACGAAGGTATGCGTCCTCAAAGTACGTTATTAATTCTTTGATCCACTAGTTTCAAGGCATGCAATTTACAAGAAAAATGTCAACTGCAATATCTTGTGAAACAAATACAAGAGCAGATAGGCATCTTACGAACTTACACCACGCTACATACGTTTCATTAACAGCTTTTATTTCTAGCTCTTGAAATTTCTTGAGTAAACTTAGCATAAAGATTTGACATGTGCCAGACATTATTAGCGCTTGGGCTCACTATACTTCACGTGATGCCTCCATACAAGAACTCAACAATCTGACGTTTAACTTAGTGTTATTAACGAACTATCTCCAGTTTAAAAGGTATACCTTGCACTACGACTTAAAGGAAATATTTTATAAGTTTCTATGTCGTCAATTGGAATGGTAATTACAAAGTAATAAACATAATGGAGATGACACGAAATAAGAAAATGACAGACACATTTAGAACTATAGCTGCCTATAGTTTATTTGGTATATTGATGGTTCTCTTGAGTGAGGAAACTATAGTTAATAATAATTTTTCTAACGGACTAACAAATGTACTGGCAGTATATAGATTTAAGTATATTCTACTATTCCATAAAGACGTCCTCGCCTATAGCCGTCTATATCCTTCTCTCGCACCGAGTATCTCATCTCGGCCTCAGTCTGTCCCTTTACTTTAAATTCAAATATTTACTAAAAGGCGCGTCATAACTTGTCTCGGTATTCCTAATAAAGTAAAACATCATGATGACTATGTAATAATTGTTAAGTTCTCGCCAGCCAATCCTGGCCACAAACATGCCACACAACCTCGTTACATTTTCCTTATTTGATCTATGTCTATCTATTATGGTCAAACACTTATGGGGATTTGGAAATATGATAGGTAAGGAGGTAGGCTCCCTAACAGTGTTAACCGCTTACCCTTGGGGACAATGTCGGTCGTAATGCTTCGCATTTTCAATTGTCCCAAAACCACCTAAAACACACCGAATATCTTTTTTCCCACTAGTTATAGCTTTTTTTTCCATTGAATTAGTGGTCGAAAATTCCATGGGTCAAAACGTCGTGGGGTCTACACATCATGTTTTCAAAACGACTGTAATAAAAAAAGTATCAAGCCACCTTGAACATTGATATTATGGAAGCATTTGAGCCATTGTATTTATTTTCAAAGGAATGTGAGTTTAATTTGAGATTATATATAT
>MUZC01004468.1:1300450-1326865 GCA_002072015.1 Radix auricularia | reverse complement strand
TATAAATAAAAATTTTTAAATCAAATTATGAATAAAATATACCTGTAAATTTAAGATAAACATCTATGTATATCATATATCAAATAATGTAATTACATATAAACAAGTCATTGAAACAAAATAAATATTCTTAATTCATGAATACATTTATTATTACTAATATGTATAGCTTAATTTTTGAAAAGGAAGTAAATAAAAATTACAAATTGGTTGTCAGAAAGCCAACTCCTTATAATGACAGCTTCAATAACTCTGGTGAAGTCAATTGAAGCACGTTCCATATTGACACTTCCTTTAAAAACAACAGTGTCTTTGTCTTGGAGTAATCCCTGAGTACATTTTGTTTCACTTTCACTTTGGTCGTACTCTTGCAGAGTTAACTTCTGAGTTTGAGTTCGAACAAAAACTGAATATGACATAAGTAAATTGATTACTAGTCAATAATGGCTTCTCCTTAAAATAGAATTAAAGCAATTGCAATTACATTACCACAATTTAATATTTTCTAATAAAGCAAGTATCTTTGTTTGCTTATTTCAACTGTATATTAAGCTAAAGGCTATTTCAAATTTCGTCTTTGTTTGTCTGCCAGTGTGATATTATTTTAGAAAAACAAAATTCTAGAATACGGAATATCATTTTTATCTTATATAACAATCATACCATAGTGCTCTTATTGTTTCTCGACTAAACTATTAGATTCTTTTAAAGTAATTAATACAGTATAACAAATAAATGTATTTCTTAGGAAGCAAAAAGGAAAGAAACGTGATAAGTTGTTTGCTGACTTTCAGAATAAATAGTTAATTTTATATGGCACATTATTTCAATATTAGATGATAACTTTAAATCATGTATAGTAATTTATTCAATAGATGGCCCCACCTCTGTGACCTTAATTCAAATTAATGGAGAGAAGTTTTAAAATGTTTCTTTGTGATAGATACCATACGATTTCATCCCACATTATAAAAATTAGATAACGTTATATGAGTTCTTGTCTCTTCAAATATCTAGTACCCTATATCAAAGTCCTATTTACTATTCTCTCGAATCATTAAAATGTTAAAATTATAATAGCTAGCCCCTGTGATTATTCTATGTTCGTTAAGTAAAATATGGTTAGCATAACTTACCGCATAAGATAATAAGCATCTTGCGCTGTAACAATTTAATATTTGGGCTAGAAGAATACATCCTCATTCATCATGGCTTGACCTTTTTTATGATTTTTTTTAAAATTAAATCATTTGTAATGTGGCAGAAAATTTATTTTTTATGTAAAAATATAATTAAAGTGTAAATAATAGTTTGAAATGCTCCACTTAACTCATTGTTACATGAAAGGTGTGGTATTTTTCTTTTAGTAGTTTTAGTAAGCAAACTTTTATTATCATTCTTTAAAAAAGTTATAGATATATAAATAAACAAAAAGGTATTATCTGTGATTGTACTTAATATAAGTCTACGGGGACATCCATATATGACGCTTACACAATTTTTACCAATGTTTAACCCCCTTCCCCTCGTCACAAAAACCTAGATCTCCCCATACAATTGACGTCACAAAACAGGCCCCAATCCCCAATAAAAGCGGTATTTTGAATTTGAAAACAAGCATGTTTTAAATATTTTTGTGTTGTTTACTTTAAGACATACCTCAAGTGGAAGACTGCACTGTAATATCACGTGAAGCCATGTAATGTAAACCATCATTTAATATATTTAAAGCAATAAAGAATTTTATTTAAAGTTTAAAGGTGGGTATTTTGATGTGACATCACATTTCTTAAACCCACCGTCCTTTCTTCACACATTCACATCGTCACAAATATGTTAAGAGAAGACAATTTGTGTCTGAAAACGGCGTTACAAAATATTAGCTCAACTGGTTAAAAGTATCTTTGCGATAGTATAGCCAAGTAATTTTCCATAGTTTCTAAAACCCACTAGGTTGACTAGGAAATTTAATAAATTTAACCTCGTCTGGTCATTTTGTGACATCTTGCTTTCCTCTTATGTGCGATGCCGGCCATTTCAAATGATTAACAAGATAACAATACAAATGTACAATAAAAAGATTAAAATTCGTGAGGCTATGGAGTAAATTGTGATGGTTATATGGGCAAAAATTTAATTACATTATTTTTTTTAAGTTGTTAACTAGCCGGAAACATGGTATTATTTGTATACTCGCAGAATAGACTACAAAAACTACAATAACCCGTCACAACGGCTTCGGATTAAACGGCCTTGAAATATTGGTCCCAGACAATTATTTTTTTGTATACTTCTTTTGACGCGCTGGAATTTAGCATGAAAACTGCCACTTAAAAAAAAAAAACCCGACAGTTCGAATTTCAAGAACCGGTTCTCTTTCAGCGAGCGGTAGCAAGGTATCTTTAAAAGAAAAAAAGGAAATACACTACACACTACACACATCCAGTGTTCAGGTTGCTCTGTTGACTATTGTGGATTACATGCAAACAGGGTATGAGTGAGCAAGACGTCACAAAACGCGGGCTATCGACAATTTGTGGACTATGGCTCTACATTGCTACTTTGTAGCGAACTTACAATAATATTATTATTATATTATTAATTTTAAAGGTTTTTAGTGTACATAATTCAAACATGCGACAAACAGCTGGGATAAGTAAAGGGATAAACAGTTTCACTTATTGAAAATTATGTTCCCTCAAAACAACACACTTACGATTTTATTTTACATTGTTTTCAGAAAGTATGGAGTATGGTGCTTCGTTTGAGTCAAGATAATTATGTGTGTACTTGGTCGTTAATTTGTAAAAGAAATGCAGGCATAGGTTTGATTGGAATGATACTTTTATGCATTTCTTTAATTTCAAAATTCAATCTTCGAAAATTATCTTCATTAATGACCCACCAAATTGGGTGTAAATAGATAATTATCTAAATATGGTCTTTTAAAATTACCCCGTCGTATTTAAGGCATCAACTAGTCAATTAATGAGGTTACGGTGATTTGAACTGATCCCCATGCCCTTCGTCACATGTCGTCACAAAATGTTAGTCCCTCCCCTCAAATATAACGGTACAAAAATTTTACCCGCCCCCTCAATAAAAGCCGTATTTCTTATTTGAAAATAAGCAGTGAGCATTTTTTAAATCCGTTCATTTTAATCTAAGTGCGTATTTTATGGCAAACTACACTCTAAATATCATGACACATGTTCTTTTTACAAATTACTTTAATATTAAGCAGTTTTTAAATTATTTGAAATAACCATGGCAATAAATGTGTAACACGTAAATTATTAGTAAATAATAATTTTAAAATGCGATTTTTCCCGTGAGAATGGACTAGATATTTCCCCTCTATTACTTATATAAAAAAATTGTTTGTTTTACATGCAATTTGGTATGAGTTAAAGGGTCTTAAAGGGATTAAGGACGTAAAAGTTAGTTCAACTGTGTATGAAAAAAAAACGTGCATATATTAAATGAGTTATTTTAAAAGACAGATCCCCAGTGTGTTCTTTATTTTACGCCGTTGCGTAGCTCTAAGGGGTGTCAATTTACGACAGTACGCCCGAGGCTTTCTCCAAAGGTTAGTGGTATGGAAATGATGCTGTATAATTACATTTATGATGATTGCTTACAGCACACTTCAAAAGGTATAAAAACAGAATTGTGAAGGTTAATTAAACCTACTTAGACATTTATGAAAAAGAAAATATCAGTATCCCCCATCCCTTATTTATCAAATTTAAATATTTGTTTTAAAAATATAAGTTAATTGATTCCTACAACATTTTACGAAAATTGAATGCCCTCACGAAATATTAAATCGTGATACTAAATAAATCTAAAAAGTGATTACAATATTTTTTTTGCATTAATCTTATAAAAAAAGAAATTTGCTTAATTCTATAATAAAACTGGTTTGAATTAAAAGTTGAACGTAACCATGCGATAAAAAGTGAAACCAAAAATTAAAATATATGATGTCATATGTAACACTTATTTAACATTCTTGTTGAAAATGTAAAAAACACTTGAATGTCTCCTTTACATTGCGTTAATAATAATAATAATAATAAAATGATAATTTATATAGCGCTGTATCCCAGCAAGGAGCCAGGCTCAAAGCGCTTTACATGGAAACAACAAAACATATATAAATAAAAAGAAACATTCATAGCATATTAACTACATAAATGACAATACGGTATACTCAATACATCAGCTACGTTAATCATTTAAAGAAATGTGGTTTTATTATTTTTGAAAATAAATTTTAAAAAGATGTGTCTTAAGTGCAGTTTTGAATGACTTAGCAGTTGAAATGCTACGGATGTGTAATGGAAGAGAATTCCATTGTTTGGCTGCACAAAAGGAGAATGACTTTTCGCCAAATGTTTTAGTTCTTATCTTAGGAACACAGAGAATGCGTGTATCCGCAGAGGAGCGTAGCTGACGACTTGGTGAGTAGACTGACAAAAGTTCAGTAAGATATGAAGGGCATGAGTCAGAAAAGAAGTTGTGACACAGAACGGCCAGTTTGTAATCAATTCGAGCCTGTATAGGTAGCCAATGAAGTGAGTAAATTAGCGGAGTAACATGGTCATGTTTTTTTGCCCTTAGAACGAATCTGGCAGCTGAATTTTGAACTCTCTGTAGTTTTTCAATGCATTGTTTTGGCACACCTTCTAGAAGAGAATTGCAGTAATCCATACGAGCTAGAACAAGAGAACAGACTAGAGTTTTTGTTGCACTATCTGTTAAGTAATGACGGATTGAACTGATCTGACGAATGGCAGTATAGGCAGAGCGACAAATGTGATTGATGAAGTTGTTGATAGACATGTTGTCAGAAATAATGTAGCCAAGATTCCTAGTCGATGTTGTGAACAGTAAATCAGAACTAGCCACCTGAATAGAATTTGGAAGAATCAAAGTACTGCGGGATTTATTGTTACAGAATAGCAGTGCTTCTGTCTTATTATCATTCAGTTTGAGCTTGCTTAGAGTCATCCAAGACTTTACCTCACCAATGCACTCCTGCATCAATTGGACAGTTATTACGCAAAAAGACAAGGGTATTGACAATGTTTGATTTACGTTATGGGCGGATCTTATTGACAATATAACCACCTGAGCTGAACAATCATTCGCAAGGATATGTGGTAACTAGTAACCAAAATCTTTCTTGACAAGGAATGACGTTATCGCATATCTTTGTTCATTAAGTTTCCACCATTGCAGAGAGTTAATTGATATAGGAAACTTCATCTCCATTTATTCATCAGAAGTGCTGTCTTCATTTTCTGTCTCTGTGTGAGACTCCATTGATGCCATTAGCTTAGTACGCTTTTCATTGTTTATCAATGCGTAGGCAGGTGTTAGAACGATGGATGGTAAACGTTATGAACATTTAAATCAACACCGTGATTCAATAGTTTAAAACAAAAGTTTTCATAAAACCTTCAGGAAACGTTTTATTTAGCGACAGCTCTTTATTATAATAATAATAATTTTTTTTTTACTTTTCAACTTCTATTATTTTGTAAGCGATAGGTCGATTAACAGTTAAAAATAATTTAATTGTTAATTTTTTATGAATAATTGAGAAATTTATATTTTTTTTCCGCAGCCCTAATATATATATATACTAGCAATTTGCCCGCGCTCTCTGCGGGAAGATGGAGTATTGGTGATAAGTGAGTGAGTGCATAAAAAAACTATATTTTCACCCCCAGCGCCCACCAAGGAATGTTTTAAATATTATTTCACCTGCTGCCATCGTGGAAGTGTATTTAAAAAATGCCCAACGTTTTATGCGTTACTTATTTCGGAAATAAGAAAATAGTGCTTTTCAATTTGTATATAGCACATATTTGGAAAAAACACGTTTTTGAGGTCCCGGCCCCAATGAGTGTGAATTTTAAAATTATATTACGCTAATTTTTGTTGCAAAAGGGTACCCAACAACTTCCTTAATTTTTATGCTTCTACCTACATAGGCAATGGGAGAATTAGGAATTTTTAATTTTTATTTTGTTAATATTAGGTAAAAAATACATTTTGGCCTCCCAGCCCACAGTAAAGAATGTTTTAAAAAATTGTTAACCTGTTACCATCGTGGAAGTGTAGTTAACAAACCCCCAAAGTATTATGCGTTTGCCTATTTGGAAAATAGGAGAATTATTGATTTTCAAATTTTTATAGCACGTATAAGGAAAAAAATACTTTTTGGGGGGCCCAGGCCCTCATAAGCGTGAATTTAAAATTATTTTACGCAAATTTTCGTCGTTTTTAGGGTACCCAACAACTCCCTAAGGTTTTATGTTTTTACCTACACGATGAATTGTGGAATTTGTGATGTGTCGGTTTTTAATATAAGAAAAAAATTATATTTGGTCCCCCGGCCCCCTGTGAGTGGAAATTTATAATTTTACTTCGCCAACTTTCATCAGGAGATTGTACTCAACAACTTCCCAAAGTTTTATGCTTCTACCTAAATGGAGAATGGGGGAATAAGTTATGTGTAGTTTTTATATAGTTTACATTAGGAAAGAAACCCCAGTAAGAGATATTTTAAAATATGTTTTCATCTGTTACCATCGTCAAAGTGTAATTATCAATTCCCCAACGTTTCATGAGTAATAAGAGAATAATAATAATAATAATAATAATAAAATGATGATTTATATAGCGCTGTATCCCAGCAAGGAGCCAGGCTCACAGCGCTTTACATGGAAACAAAAATACATATATAAATAAAAAGAAACATTCATAGCATATTAACTACATAAATAACAATACGGTATACTCAATACATCAGCTACGCTAATCAATTACAGAAATGTGGTTTTATTATTTTTGAAAATAAATTTTAAAAAGATGTGTCTTAAGTGCAGTCTTAAATGACTTAGCAGTTGAAATGCTACGGATGTGTAATGGAAGAGAATTCCATTGTTTGGCTGCACAAAAGGAGAATGACCTTTCGCCAAATGTTTTAGTTCTTATCTTAGGAACACAGAGAATGCGTGTATCCGCAGAGGAGCGTAGCTGACGACTTGGTGAGTAGACTGACAAAAGTTCAGTAAGATATGAATCAGTAATTTTCAATTTTTATAAATCTCATATAAGAAAAAAATACGTTTTTGGGGTCCCGGCCCCCATGAGTGTGAAGTTCAAAATTCTTTTACATCAACATTTGTCCTGAGAGGGTTCTGAACAATTACCCACAGTTTCATGCTCGTACCTACACAGAAAATTGGAAAATTAGTGATAAGTTGTTTTTTTAATATAAGAAAAAATATACTCGGGCCCCCGGTACCCAATTAGAGAATATTCTAACATTATTTTTGCCAATTGTCGGGAGCTTTTACTCAAAAAAAATTCAAAAGTTTTATGCTTCTACCTATATGGGAAATAGGAGAATTAGTGACTTTCAATTTGTGTATAGCTCATATAAAGAAAAAATGTTTTGGGGGCCTCGGTCCCCATTAGTGGGAAATTTAACATTCTCTTTTGACAATTATCATCGGAAGCATGTACTCAAAAAATTTACAAAGTTTCATGCTCCAAACTATACGGGAAATAGGAGAATTATTGATTTGCAATTTGTAAATAGCTCATATAAGAGGCCCCATTTTTTGGGCTCCCGTACCTCTATAATTGGGCAATAACCATTCTCTTTCACTAATTATTATCGGGAGATTAAACTCAACAACTTCCTAAAGTTTCATGCTCTCCATCTACATGGTGAATGGAAGAAAAAGTTATTTTTAGTTTTTCAATTTTGGCCCCCAGCCTCACTGTAAGAGAAATTTTAAAAATTATTTCACCCGCTAGCATCGCGAAAAAGTAATTTATAAACTCCCCAAAATTTGATGAGTCTACGTACTTGGAAAATAGGAGAATTGGTGATTTTCAATGTTTATATTGCTCATTTAATGAAAAACTAGTTTTCAGGGCCTTAGCCCCAAAGAATGAGAAATTCAATATTCTCTTTTGCCAATTATCGTTGGAAGCATGTACTCAAAACATTTCTTAAATTTCATGCTTCTATTTACACGGAAAATAGATGAATTATTGATTTTCAGTTAGCATATAGCGACAGAACAATCAACAAAAAGATCAGGAAAGAAATGAATAAAGCAAAAACAAACTGGATAGAACAACAATGCTCAGACATCGATGATAATCTACAAAGAAACAACTCAAAAAAGGCTTACAAGATTGTCAAAGATCTGACATCCACCAAGCAAGGTAGCATCTCAACAATTCAAGATAAATCTGAGAAATGTATTACAGAAGAACAAGGAATAATAAAAAGATGGACCGAATACTGTTCTGAGCTATACAATGAATACTCAAAGGGCGACGAATCAGTGCTCAATTGCCCAACGTCATCTAACATGGACATGCATTACATTCTCCGTGATGAGGTGGAGCTTGCTGTGCGAAAACTGAAAAAGGGGAAATCGGCTGGAGCAGACAACATCCCAGGTGAACTGATTCAAGCAGGAGGTGACCCAGTAATAAACATTCTAACTAGCATGTGCAACAAGATCTGGCAGACAGGAGAATGGCCATTACCCTGGACTCAATCGCTGGTTATAACGCTCCCAAAGAAGGGTAATCTACAATTGTGTCAGAACTACCACACAATTAGCCTGATCAGTCACCCCAGCAAAGTCATGCTCATGGTAATACTAAACAGACTAAAACCACAAGCAGAGCAGATTATTGCAGAAGAACAAGCAGGCTTCAGAGCAGGAAGAAGCACAACAGAGAAGATCTTAAACTTGCGAATGCACTGTGAAAAACATCTGCAACACCAGAGGGACCTCTTTCATGTCTTCATAGACTTCAAAAAGGCGTTTGACAGAGTGTGGCATGCAGCACTGTGGGCAACCATGCACAGGTACAATATTAACGCCAACCTCATTACTGTGATCAAGAACCTATATAACAGAGCATCCAGCGCAGTACTTTACAACAGCAAGCTGGGAGATTGGTTCATGACCACTGTTGGTGTTAGACAAGGGTGTTTACTCTCCCCCATCCTCTTCAATCTCTTCCTAGAAAGAATTATGATTGATGTGCTCGAAGACCATGTCGGAACGGTCAGCATCGGAGGAAGGATCATAACTAACTTACGCTTCGCCGATGACATAGACGGCCTAGCTGGTAGCGAGGACGAACTAAAAGAATTTCTTGCAAAGCTAGAGAAGACGTCGAAGGCCTATTGCATGGAAATTAATGCAGAAAAGACCAAGGTCATGGCAAATAGGAATTTCACAAGTGAAATACGGATAAAAGGTCAAAAACTCGAGGAGGTCCCTACCTTCAAATATCTAGGGGCTGTAATATCCGATGAAGGCTCAAAACCAGAAATTCTTGCCAGAACGGCCCAGCAACTGCAGCACTAAGCAAACTGAAAAACATCTGGCAAAGCAAGAAGCTCTCCCTGAGATCAAAGATTCGACTAATGCGCTCTCTGGCGATGTCAGTCTTCCTCTATGGTTGTGAGGCTTGGACGCTCACCGCAGACCTCCAAAAAAAGAAATAGTGCGCTTGAGATGAGATGTTTTCGAAAGGTATTAAACATCTCCTACACGGCGCACATCACGAACGAAGCGATCCGCGACAAAATAAGTTCTGTCATTGGCCCTTACGAGGACCTTCTCACCTCAATTAAAAAGAGGAAACTACGATGGTACGGACACGTGTCAAGATCTGGAGGTCTCTCAAAGACGATATTGCAAGGCACAGTCCAGGGGAGAAGGAAAAGAGGCAGACCAAGGAAGAGTTGGGAGGACAACATCAAAGAGTGGACCGGCCTTTCATTTAGCGATTCCCAGAAGGCAGCTCAGAACCGTGACACTTGGCATGAGTTAGTGCGCAGCTCAAAATGGTGCCCCAACGACCCAGCGTCGGGTAAAGGGATAGTTCAAGTTCAAGTTCAATATAGCTTATATAAGGAGAAAAACAGTTTGGGGCCCCGGCCCCCATGAGTATGAATTTCAAAATTCTTTTTCACCATTTTTGTCGTAAGAGAATCTCCAACAACTTCTTAAAGTTTCATGCTTGTACCTATACGAGAAATTGGAGAATTATTGATGTAGGCAAAAAAAGGTTTTTGGGCCCCCGGCCCCACATGTGTGAGATTTTCAAAATTCTTTTTCGCCAATTTTCGTAGTCAGAGGGTACCCAACAACTTCCCAAAGTTTCATGATGATACCTACACGGAAAGTTGGAGAATTAGTGATGAATCAGTGAGTGAGTGAGTCAGTCAGTCAGTCAGGGCTTTCCCTTTTATTAGTATAGATATTGTCTTTATTTGTCGAAACCATGGAACAGAATGGGGAATAAAATTGTAAATGCTTTTAAAAAAAACGCACCCGCCCGAAATTATAAATATTAGAGATTTAATGTCATTTTAATATGAGCTATAAAGTTAGTATACACCAAATTTAGTTCAGATTCATTCATTTTCCCAGTCGTTAAAGCTTACAAACTTTATGTCAACGGCGTAGCGTGGGTATGTACCACCCGGGGCAGAACCAAAACTTGCCGATCCTGCCGAAAATATGTTAGTGCTGTAAAGTAAAAATAGTTTTTATTAGAACGTAATAAGGCTACTGTAATAGAGATGAAAAGAAGAGCTTTATTTCAATAATAAATTTAGAATTTTCTGTTTTTCCCGATTGAACACTCTTTCATGTGTCAATAATTTCAGCCTTGCAATTCTAAATAGCCAAAATTGAAATAGCTATAGATTAGAATACTTTGGCGTCATCGTTATTGATTGTAATTAATTTTTTTTAGATCTATATTAATTTTGGAGAAGCTATTTTAAGACCTTGCATTACGTAAGATTATTGTAAGCAATGTTCAAATTAAATATACTATTTTAGGTAAGGTAATTTGGAGCTTTAATATCTTAATAAACTTTTATAAATCAAGTGGCTTTTAATTCATGAATTCTTTTCTTTTTATTTTTACTCGTGGGGTAAAATAGCCTTATTTTGTTATTGTCTTTTGAATACTCTAATTTAAAATCAACATTTCAAAGTCCAGCAGATCGCCTGGTGTACGAAAACTTCATAAGTTTTCTAAATTCTACATACCTGCCAAAATCTCACATGAATTTCTACAGTAATCTCATATTATGAATATTATAACTTTTTTCTCGACTATTTTTCTAAATAACATGGATACATATTTTAGATAACCAAAAATTTGATGTCTGGTACTTTGACTTGAAGATTTAAAGGATGGGGTCTCCACATAATATTTTATCAAATTTCTTAAAGTATCCTATTAATTTCTCTGTGAGCATCTTCTGCTTAGCATTTTTCCTAGCACTATAAATCATTTCGCTCATCTTTGACATAGATTCGAAAATAAAATGAATTAATTGTTAAGGGCCGTCCATAAAGAATGTAACGCTCCAGAGGGTGGAGGGACTGTATGAAAGTGTGACAGTTTATGACAGGGGGATGGGAGTGTCCGGCCATGTGTTTTATGTTAAATTTTAATTATTTTGTTAATAAAAAATATATCTTTGTACGAAAGTGTGACGTACATTAGTGGTGGGTTCCGAAAGTTGTGACAGTTTTTGACGGGGCAAGGGGGGGGGGGAGTTAAAATAATAAAAAATAGCGTTACGTACTTTATGGACGGTCACCAACTAACGCAGTTCCTGCGTCTGTTGGTCTGATGAGCTTTTTCTTTCTGCTTCTGTCAGTTTTTCTATAGCTTTCAAAATAATATCAAATGGCTCAACAGTATATTCACTATTTTGTATTATGAAGCCTTGCTTGTAAAGTAAGAAACTATACAAACGTTATGGGCATGAATAAGAATGCATAACAACGTTCTAGAGTACTAAAATAAGTAATTCGTTTCAGTTGGATTATCATGTTAAAATATTAGATTTAATGAACTATTTGAGCAAGATTTGACTGTGAGAGTTTGTGTTATTACTTCCTAACCATAAAGAAGAAGTGATAAAACATGACGATACCCTGGCCTGCAATCCATTATTTTAAGATCGTCATTTATTAAATTCATGTCAGAAATGTAAGCAGATTCACTTTCACCTCAATGAAATATTTGAAAGATTCTACGAGGTCTACTTCTTTATTTTCATTCGATGATAACATATCCCACAGCTGGACTTGTTTGGTGATTATGTGAAATATATGTAAAGCTTTCGAATACAAAAGAACAATATGGGTTATCTTATTCCTGAAAAAAGTATGATTTTTCCCGATCTATATCTCTTAAAATTGCCATGTACTCAGTTTGAATTTTAGATGACCCTTTTAAAACCATTTTTTAAAAGCAATGTTCCTGGAGTGCTCGATCGTACTTGGCAAGCAAATGCATTGGTTCCGGAATATTGTTTTTATTTTTAATAGTATTGTCCCCTCTGTGACCAAAAAGAAATTATTATTATTATGTTGTTTTTTTTTTAAATTTTTAATTATTTTTTTTTGCCAGGCATTAAAATTATCAACAATTTTAACAAAACCGTCCTGCCACTTTGTTTTTTTCTTTTCATTCACAACTTATTGTTGTTCTTTGTCAATTTTTCTTTTTCTGATTTCGGATTATTTCCAATTTTAAGAAAAAACTTTGGGAATATTGAGCTTTTGTTCACGGGTGGCTACGTTTGGATATAGGCGTGCAAAGTTTTAATTTTATTAAATAAACAATTTTGTCATTACTTTTGTTGATGCTTAAAATTAAAAAACATTTTTAAAAAATAATAATGATTTGGTAGAATAATCCATGTAAGTATGCCAACAAATTTAAGTGAAAATCAAATTTGAATCAATTATATATTCCATAAGCACATTGTCATATTCGTACGCTATTTCAACTTCCTTGTTTTACACTTCTTTAGCATGAGTATCAGAAGATTTAAGGTTCATAAGGGAGTTTGAAGTTCTGGCTTTTGAAATTTTAACGTATATAATATAGTTCCTTTACTTTTTTGGATTTTCTTTGCTTTTATTTTATTTTAATAAATTTTATTTTAACGCTTTTCATTTTTGAAGCTAATTAATGAGGGATTAGCAACCACCCCCCCCCTCTTTACACACAAGTTGCCGCCTAGGCTTGGCTTATGTTTCATGTAAAACAAGTTATGATTTTACAACAGGAGCGACTGTCAAATTTTAAGAATCATTCAAGCTTTGGGACGCGGTGGTCGAGTGGTATTGATGGTCACGAGTTCGAATTCACGCGGAGGCGAGGATTTGTTCCCGAGGCCTGAGGAGTCCCCGAGTCACCCAGCTCTGAATGGGTATCTAACTACACAATAGTTAGGCGACTGGGTAATGCGTGGAACCCCTATAGCCGTGGCCTGTGACCGCTGCATCACTTGCCAACAGATCATCTCTCATTATTATTAGGCAATTATCTTCTGCATAGAAGGAGCGTCTGTATATCTTGGATAAGCTACCACTACTTCAGTGTTATATACTACTTAATTATTTTAATATGAGCTACCAAGTTTTTTTGAAGTCTTTTTAAAGATCCATTCATCTACTGAAGAGCTAACACATATAATTATTTTTATATAGCTTTTATTATTAAAATATGACATTAAGGGCTCCAGGGCCCATTCACGGCAAAATATAAAGTTGAAAACACCTTTTTATTTTAAAATGGATAGTAATGGATACATTTATCATCATTTGTCAAGATCTTTAATAATTGAATTTGGGAATAAAATTTTAAAGTTTTATTAAAAAAGGTGTTATGGGACCCCAGCCCCAAAAGAGCGACCCTTAGGAGATGACTTACCTGTAGTATTTTAATATTGGCTATCAAGAATATAATTACAAAATTTGGTTAAGATCAATCCATTTATCAAGGTTATGGCGCTTAAACGAATGTTT
This sequence comes from Radix auricularia, assembly GCA_002072015.1. NCBI lineage: Eukaryota > Metazoa > Mollusca > Gastropoda > Lymnaeidae > Radix > Radix auricularia. Next base: position 1,312,955 of record MUZC01004468.1, on the reverse strand, counting down.
ATATAGTTCACACAAGCAAAAATTAACTTTTAGGGCCCCCAGAGCCCCTTTAGTGTTAGATTGAGAAAAAAAGTAGGCAGTTACCATCCCGGAAGGGAACTTAACAATGTCAAAAAATTTTCACGACGGTCGGATGAATGGTTTAGTCAGTTACAACGGACAAGCACACACACACACACAAACACACACAGACAAACACACACTCAAACACACTCACAAACACATGCAGACGTACTTTGATTTATATATATATGTTATATATATATATATATATGTATATATATATAATATATATATATACAGTGCTTTTTTCTGGCGGAACGCACCGGAACGGCGTTCCGGCACCTTTTTCCACAGACTTTTTAATATTTATTTGCTTGGAAAGTTTGGTCTTTACTGCTTTTTTAGGTTTCATTGAATGCAATATCGCTGATAGTGTAAAGTAAATTTTAATATTAAATAAACTATTCAGATATAATAACCCGGCCCAACGATGGTTGGTATATGAAACAAAGCCTTGAATTTTAATTTTACATTTTATATCTATGATGCTGATGCGCATGCTCTTCAGGAATTATCTGAGTTGAGCTTGGATCTACAGGAGCGCAACATAGATCTATACAAGGAGAATCAAAAAATAAAAGCACTTGTACAAGTCTTGAGGAAAGAAGTAAAAATGCAGGCACATATTATAAAACTGCAACAGCTTCCGCCGAGAATCTCAGCTTTCATGGAGTTATATTACACACAAAAAACTCACCTAATGATCCTGCTATTGATCCTAACGCCTTTTACAAAAATATTAAATAACTCTATTGAGAACAGATTGCTTACTAACGAAGATGCTGAATAAGCTCAGTGGCTCGGATATTAGATCAAAAACAGTGGTCAGAAAACGTAACCAACCAGATAACATTTGGAGAAATGGAAATTAGAAAATTGTCAAACAGACTACAGCTAAATGAAAGAGAAATGATTCGTGGATTCCGTGAATACCTTATGGAAAATAGACATATCCAGAAACACTGCTTCTGTTGATTCGTGCTATACATACTATTTCTATTTTTTCTAGTGAGTGCGAGAGAGAATTTTCGCAGATGAATCTTATAATCACCCCAACCAGGGCTTCTTTGATGACAAAAACAGTTTCGTCACTGTTATTCATCACATTTGGTGGGTCCACCTCTCACATTTTTCGATCCTTCAAAGTACGTTGATTTTTGGCTACTTCGAGGAAGACATTCAGCTGTAGACAGTCAAAGGAGGAAAAGAAATCGAGATGATTTGTCAGATGAAAACATGCGAAAACTGTGGAACTTGCTGTAAAACCTCTAAGATTGCCTTTTGAGTAGATTAGCCTACATAGTTAATAAAACTTAACACTTTAAACCTTGTAATTTTGTTTCTTTGATGTAATCTAAAATTTTAGGTTTACTACACTCATTTTAGTGTTATTTCTTTATGACAAAACGGACATAAATATGCGTTCCGGAACCTTTTTATTTTAGAAAAAAAAGCCCTGTATATATATATATATATATATACATATACATAAATGTATATTAATATAAAGCTCCATCCAGTTGAGGCTAAATTTTACCGAATGTTGCTTTTATACAAATAAAATATATGGCTCTTTTAAATCAAGATTAAGTTCTAAGTCAAAGATCTCAACAAAACTAATTTGGAAATGCGTCACTTTAGTCCTAATGAAGTCTTGAAAGGATTGCGATCAACAAGGGCACACGATATTCACGAATAGTTTTTGTCTTGACCCAGGTGTTAACAAGGAATGCTGCGACATATCAATCTATTAGTTTTACAAGGTGGCATTTCAATACATTAAGTTATGAAAATAATTTTGAAATAAATATTATAACTAGAATAATATATACTGTTATTTTATAATCAATTGGTTTGTAAAATGGAGTAAAGTACAGTACCGTAATTTTTTCTCCGCAGTCATGGCTAGATCATTTATGATTTATGGCAATGTTTAGAAAAAGTTGAATTAAAAAATTATACCGCATATATTGAATATTTAAAGATTAGCCCTTGGCAACTGCCCCATTGCTAAGTCAGTGTTACGCCTCTCCTTTGATACATATATTAACCCCACCATCCCCCCTACGAAGAAAACATCACCGTAGTAACATTAACATGCTAATCAGAAGACTATAATTACATTTATATTAAATAATTAAACATCATATTTTAATTACATTTCCTTTTTAAACTTCAAACAAAACGTTAATTCAATGCTAAATTAACTTAATTATAATTTGTCTGTTTTCATATGTCCAGCATATATACTCCAGCTATATATGTTACCGTGAAACCTTTTCATCTCCTAAATGTTTATTTGTGATTCAAGCAGTGTGTCGTTTAAAAATAGCTCCGTTTATGAGGTCGTCACACAAAAGGTTACACACGCAATTACAAGTCTGCTACAATCAAGAGCCTCTTATTAAACCAATTCATAGATTTATATTTTCTGGACTAAACATTTTTACACGTGCGAGGTCAAAGAAAGACTCGAACCATCACATTGTGAATCGTTCTTTACATCATTATTCCTATATCCGATGCTAACTTTTTGTAATTTTACTAACTTTTTTTTTTCACAAGGTTATCGGCGTGGATCTCGTTCACACTATCAAAAGAGACAGACATTTTTTTTTTCAAGAAGTCTTTAAAAAGAATATCAAGAACAACAATTTAATTTACAATAAATTAACAGGGACCAAACTCTAAACACTATTTTTTCTTAAATCCAAGCAAGACAACAAGCTCTTTTAAAGGAAGATCGCAAACATATTCTCCATGGGTCAGCTGCAACATAAGTATAGTATTTTTGAATGAGAGAAGAGCCTGGATAAAGGATTTCATGCTGCCGGTGTTATACATTGCAAGTCTCCATTCAAGATATATGTTCACTCGAGTGGAATATCGATAATGTAGCATACATTTTAAAAAGATCTGCTAGTTGCATTGATTGAGAATAATGAAAACTGATAAGACTAACAGCACTGTCATTAATTAAATCTTTAAGCATTGAATCACATAAAGATAGAAAAAAAAAGCAAAGTTTCACATGATAGTATTTGATATATGGTTGGTAGAGAGAGATCACGTGATGTATGAATCACAGAAGGCAATGTCAGTTGAAAGTGTGCATGAGGAAAGGCGAACAGGATGCTCATCTGATTTCATTGATGTTAAAAGTTTTAAAAGTTCTAGCATTGGAAAGCGGCCCAACAAGAAATTAGTTACAAAAAAGTAATAATACTTTAAGCAATTAATTCTAATTTTGAAATATTACGCAAAAATAACTTAATACAACTCCCAGACAGACAAAAAGATAAAAACACTCTTTTATCCGTGTACAAGACCAAACACATACAAATTCTCGTTTTTACCGCCAGGAATTTAGAGTCAAATGTTTTGCATGAGAAAACCAAGAAAACCAAAATGTTATCATTATTTAAAACTCTATTTCAAATGAAGGATTAGAAGTAAACAGTGGATGATGATGGGATGCAATTAGCTTCTGTATATAGGAGGTATGTAACAAGATGGAATAAGATTGCCATATTGAGTCTGTCTTAAACTTGATAACATGAATTGCTGCAAGTAGTAAGTGTAAATGCTAGACTAAACAGCAAAATTTATTATATAAAATTACAGTTCCCAACTCATTTACTCTGTCCTGAATTAAAGTATATGTATTACAATTGTTAAATTATATTTTTGTTATGATTTTAATTAAGAAGAAAATGGTTTAAAACATAAACTAAAAAATCGACCTTAAAAAAATGCATACAATTTTTCAGACTTACATACTAAATAAATATTCGTATTGAGAAGCAGAAATATTTTAAAATTAAATTTAATCTCTTTTAACATGGAAAAGTAAATTAATAGATATATGAACCTATGATATGGTTTAGTATCCTTAGTAATTTTATTAACATCTAAATCATTACGAAATTAAAATTTCTAAAATAATTTTCACAAAGTAAAGAGGAATCCTTTGTGAAAATTATTTTAGAAATTTTTTTCATGAAAACAAGTACCTTCTCAACATTTAAATATGTAATAGAAATGCAACTCCTGTATAGAATAATATGCTCTAAAGAGGAATCGAGCATATTATTCTATACAGGAGTTGCATTTCTATTACAGATTTAAATGTTGAGAAGGTACTTGTTTTCATGTTTGGATTAGGCAACCCATTCTAAACGAGAAATTGCTTTTGTTTGTTTCTGAACACGGAATAAAAATGTATTTTTTATCCCTATGCCCCTCTAAGTGTTGTATTATATTATTTTTTTTTTTTGTATATATAAGGATATAATATATTACTATAAGTACTTTGATTTTTGTTAATATTTAAGAGTCCACCGTTATGAATCTGCTAGCCTTTTACCTGGAAAATGTATTATTATTATCGTTATTAATATTATTATTTGTGTCTGTATATATGTGTGTGTGTGTGTGTGTGATCGGATATGTTTTTATTTACTATGTCTTTATGTTTCTTTTGTTTTATTATATTTTTTATGATTTATAAAACAGCAAAATTATAATCTGATTTTTAAAAAGGAAGGCTTGTACAATAAACAAAGCTCAAGTGGCTTTTAGTGTTAATTATAGATGAGAACCAAGAGTGACGGGATGACTTACAATAGTCTACCAACTTCTAAGCCGAAAAACGCAAATGTAATCTACTTCCTAAACTACAATTTAGGCAAACACACAATGATTTTGAAAAGCGCAGCTTGTATAGTCCTGTGTTGCTGCTTTTTTAAAGGTTAATAATTTTATAATTTTAAAATCTATATTTTGTTAATTTATTCCACTGTAAAAACATTATATTTATAATTTTGTTTCCATTTTGTAAGTTATGATCTTTTTATGATGCTAAATATTTTCAAGATAAAAAAAGTTATAAATTGATATTTTATTATGTATTAATACTTCCGTTTTCGTATTGCAGATGTTTTATTGACTTGTAGCCCAACAGAAGAAGGTGGATCTCTTGTGCTTAACTCTAATATTACAGAACCGGGAAAGAAAATTTTATTTATTAAAAATAACATTACAATGATGACCTGCCTGAACTGCACTACTTGCCTGGTTCACTTTCAAGCTTATAGCTTTTCAAATATTACAAGTTTTCCTAATTCAAGTTGTATTTACAAATTTACTTTCCTCAACGTATCTAGACAGCTTGACATATGGAGAGTAATAGATGCTCATTTAAAAGAAGACAAATTGAGTACTTGCAACGTACAAGTTTATGGTAATTATTTTGTTTATAGTTAATATCGGTAGGTTTTTTACGCATATTTACTTTTATCTGCACATATAAAATATTTGACACATATTTAGAATTCATATTTAGATGCTACTTTTTAAAAAGTATTTTATAATCCCTAGTCCATGAGAATGTACTACATTTTATATTTAAAAACATATTTGTTAATTGTTCAATATATTTTTGTAATAAATGATGTTGCTGTTTAAATGACTGAAAGAATTTGTAAATGCTTAAAATCTTCAAAGAAGATATAGGCTACAAAATTGAAAAGACTTCACACGAAGTATTCAAGATTAAACGCTTGACACAAAAGGTTAGCCAAGACATCCAAAAATCAAATATAAATCAATGAAATTTTTTAAAGACAATAATAAAAACTTATGGACCTTCATAAAATCTAAAACAATGAAACATACAGGAATAGCTACACTAAAAAGCTATAAAAAAAAATAAGAAAGATTTTTTTTAAAAGTAAAATGGAAGAAATAGATAAAAGTGCTGTAGATGAGATAGGTATACACTTACTTCTTAAAAATATTTTAAATATACAAGGCTTCTGGCTCAAATAACGAAGCAATAAATTGACCCCCCATATTTGTGGGGGGTTTTTTTCAAGCCACTCTAAACCGATGTAAAGTTCCATAGGATTGGAAATTAGCTAACATAGATCCACTATTTAAGAATTTAAGAAAGGTGATAAATCAGACATTGGTAATAACAGAGCCGTATCACTTACTAGTATCAACTGTAAATTACTGGAACCTTTAATATATAGTAGAAGAATCAACCACCTAGACAAACATAATACCCCATGACCATATCAACACGGCTTTAGAAAGTATATTAGGTGAACTTTGACAGTTATTATCAAATTGATACAATATTACTAGACTTCCGAAAACCATTTGACAAAGCTCACCATATTAGTCATTGTTTTAAAAAAATATAAGAAAGCTATTTTAGAATCTCAGGTCGCTTATATCAATGGATCCAAGACTACAGTTCACATAAGAAGAAAATTGTAATAATAAATATGTAGCAATAAAGATTAACGCAGGATTTCCACAAAGAACTGTGCTAGATCTCTTGCTCTTTTTAACTTAAATAAAAGTTAATAATAGAGCAATTCAATCAGAACAAGATAGCAAAATTTTACCAAAATAGTTCAATGAATTAATAAAATCGGAAACTAATCGGATTATGTCTTTCCACCCTGAAAAGTGTAAACTTTTAAGAGTAACAAAGAAAAAGAAACACAAATTTTAAAATATTTCCTTTATTAAAACGGACAAACCCAAATAATATATGCAAAATACTTAGGAGTCATAATAAATGAGAAACTATAATGGAATTCCCATGTTAATGAAGTTAATAAGCAATGAAACAAAACTTAAGCTTTACAATACATAAACTTTTACAATTGTAATAAAGATATAAAACTAAAATGCTACCTTACAATGGGTGACACCTGTAATAGAATATGCAACATCAGTATGAGACCCATCCACCAAAGAAAACATCTATAATAAGCTAGAACAGATTTAAAAAAAGAGCTGCCATATTCATTGCTGGTGTATATTCAAAACTGACATGAATAAAACCAGTAGTTAAAACATTTAACCCTCGACACTACAAGATAGAAAATCCAAGAGTGAATTAGTAATTATATATACATCTATAGCAATCAATTCTAAATTTAGAAATTCAGCACAAAGATGACTCAATACAGAACCCCCAGATAGATATAAGGTTAAAAACACCTTTCTTTTTTCCGTATGCAAGAACAAACATACAAATTATCGTTTTTCCCGTCTGAGATTCGGGCGTGGAATGGGTTACCTGAAGAAATCAGGAAAGCCAACATTTTATCAACATTTAAAATTCTAATAGGAATGCAGGCCTAAATAAAAAAAAACATAGATAAGCGTAGGGCTAAATAATCTTCTTTATAGAAATAGCGTCTGTAACTACTGTAACAGATAAGACAACACAGCTGAATAGCACAATCGTACGTGTTCAATGAACTTTTGAAAAGATGTGTTAAATTATTGAAAAGTAGTCACGCTCTCTACTTACTTCCAAAGAATATTATTTTATTTTTTAAATGGAATTCTAAATATTTTTACAGAAAAAAAATTAATAATTGAAAATAAAAATGCATTCATTCATTTTTTATATTTTTATAGTCTTACCGAGACATTTTAGCTGCGCTTCACGTCACACCTACGAGGAAATTACCTGTTCAGCGTCTGGAATGTATCCCGCAGGAATATGTTACCATCGTCTTTTATTAGATGGGTTAGAAAACGTATGTGTTGATTTAAATTTATATGATTTTACTTATATTTAAATGCACTTTTAAAAGCCAAAATATTATGCCAATAAAGCTTTGTTATTGTGAAATAAACATTAATTATAAGAGGAAAATAATTAGAAAATTTACATGACCGAAAAATTTAAGTTGCAAAACAATGTATTTCCCTTATTTACTTGTACACATGTTTACTTCTTTCTAGTCTGATGAAAATTTAACTTATAAGTAAATGGGGAATCTTTGATAGTGCCTTCAAGTAAACTTCTTTCTAGCTGTTAAATTTTAGCATTGAATTTTCAAAACTACTCTACTCATATATAATTATACTAAAATTATAACAAAAGTCGGTACCGGCAATCTGTTTAATATTTGTATAAAGCATGTGTAGCCGAGTGGAGGCTAACGTTTGATACAGGTTTAGAAATGTGGGAGTAAGTCAGTTGGTTTAAACAGTTTTTATTTAGATCTACACACAAATGAAACAGCGTTTAATATCGTCTTGGAACACCCAAATCGTCACTCTCTATCTCTCTAGTTCCGTTCTTCTCTTATATACCTAGTGTATCTCAGTGCGATGTAAAGCTTGCGGCGCTGTGTGGGTGTGCAACCGGTTTATTGTAACAATCCCCAGCATATACAAAGCAACAAGTCTCCACCAGTCTATATTATCAGCTCACTCAAATTGACACCCCGGCAGACCGGGGGCAGTGTGCAACTCCTCACCGGTCTTGACCCTACTCATCACGGGGCTGAACGCGTCGTGCTGTAAACACGGTTGTTATGTGGTCAGTCACTCTGCGTTGCGTGAATTCCACTGACTTCGACCGCTGGAGTACACCTGTAGTGTAATGTAACGAAACTGCTGAGGTTAGCTCTAGCTGACGGCTACACATCCTTTAGTAAAGAAACATATGGTGTAAAAGAGTTATTTTTAATTATATTTTATTGTTGTTGTTTTTTAACATATAAACTAAACTTTCACATACCACTATTTTCACAAAAAAAAAAAAGAATTCCCCGGAGTTGACTGCCATGAATAACACAAGTGAATGCTGGGGCGAGCCCTTTTATTGTCAGACAAACTGCTCTCTTAAAATCTCTACAAACAATATCAGCAGAGAAAAGCTTGAGTTGTCGATAAGTGTTTACCCCAATATTACAGGTGCATTACACAATTTAAATATCAGGAAGACGTGGAATTACACTTTTCAAATTTGTAAGTGAAAACTAGTTAAGAAAAAATAAGATTAGTATACTATTTTTCGTGCAAATATTTTTTCAAAAATATTGCTTTATTGCTTTAAAGATACAATTTACAAGATTTAATAGCATAACCTTATCTTTCCATATACACCTGTTGGCTACAATAAATAAAGAGGTAATGCTGATCAGGTGTCTCTGAAATCTTCCTGTGTATTATTAGAGATTCAAGGCAGCTAAAGAAAAAAAATAATACAAATAAGTATCTCTACTATATATTTCATCACTGATTTTAAAGGAAGAATAAATCTTATTGATTTAAAGGCAATAAAATAAAATAATGTTCACAAAAATGTTACTATCACATACCCAAAGAATTTCAATCGTTTACATGGTACATGTTATTTAAAATACGTGCATATTTTATACATTTTACAGCTCAACATCAGCATAATACAACATCTAACTATTGTTTTGTTGACGAAGTAAATGGAATATGCTTATGTAAGAAATTGTTCATCAAGGACAACGTATCACTCATTCATTCATCAACCATTGGCCTTTGCTTTTCTGAACCTAATGCTGTCCTGCTAAAGTGTCTAGTTCATTAGGTAACTAATATCAATATCTAAATACACACCAGCTTATTCATAAATATTTAACGGATTTAGTGTAATAACTAACAGCTTGAAAAATAGTGTTACTTTAATGCATAAAACAAATAATAGGCATAAGGAATACATTATTTACTGTCATTAAGAGACTTAAACAGCATCCACTGAAAGCAAATTGCTGACATTTGACAATGCTTGAGGGAAATTCTCTAGAAACCTATTTAGAACACAAGACTAATGAATATGTTTAGGCCAAAAAAAAACCTATATTGCGATTCGTCAATAAAACATTAGCACAAAAATTAAGAGACGAAAGATGGCGTGTTTCGGTTACTGCTACATGGTATCCTGACAAAAATACCACTCAAAGCACCGAATAAAGTCCCGGCTAAAAGGTCGACATCGGAAAAAATGCCTTGACAACATAAAGGAATGAACAGGGATAAGACTGAATGAATTATTGGTCACCACTCAAGATAGCCAACTGTAAACATAGTTGTCTGTTGATGTGTCCATGAATGATGATGATGTCGTTAAAACTACACATAATAAATACATTAGAAATTTTCGTGAACAATTATAAGTTAATTATTTAAGATTTCATGTTAGTTCCGATTTGTGTTTATTTTTAAACTAATAAAAAGCGTTGAAATCATTTTCTATCTTTTAGGATGGACATTATAATACTATTTGAAAAAGAGAAAACAGAAAAAAGAAAACTAAGTCAATATCTACGGATCTTCATTTCTTTAAAATGTGTTGCCTTTAGATTTATTGCTAATATCTGTGTTAATGTTGATTTTTCAAAATCACATGAGTAAACACTCTCAAGAATATTGTCTTATAAACTTGTTATGAGAGTAGACTATGTTTAAAGTTAGATTAAAGTAATTTACTTTCTTTTTAAAGTAGAAGAATTATACAAATGTTTGTTCTGTTAATACTTGTAAATATTATTTTTTACAGTATGGCTTGTTTCCATTATTGGTGTGACTATATTCATCATAAGTGTAATATTGTGCTTAAAAAGAACAGGTAATTTTTAAATACCTATCTATGCATAACACATATAAAATACATATATGTCTTCTATTTACATATAAGGCGCATTTGTTGTCTGTCTGTCTGTCTTTTCCCTATTAACTCAAGATCCAGACAACCAAATAAAGTGAAATTTTGTACATGTACACAAAATTATATGGGGAAGGTTCTTAAAAGAGTTTCGTTTAAGAAATTCACAGTCATGGGCGCAGGGGGGCCCCAAACATTTTTTTTCTCATTTGAGCTATAAAAAATAGAAAATCACTAATGCTCCCATTTCTCGAGGACACAGAAGCATGAAATTTTAGAACATTATTCAGTACACTTCCGTGATGGTAACAGGTGAACAGGTATTTAAAATATATCTCTCTGAGGGCTGAGGCACGAAATGTATTTTTACCTTTTATGAACTATATAAAATGTGAAAATTATTACTTCTCCTATTTCCCGTGTAGGTAGAAGCATGAAACTTAGGCAAGTTGTTAAGTATACTAATTCGACGATACATTGTGAAAAAGAATTTTAAACTTCTCACTCATGGGTTCCGGGGGCCCAAATGCAGTTTTTTTCTTATATTAAACACCAACTCATCAATACATCTCCAATTTACCGTGTAGAGAAAAACACGTAACCGTTGGAAGTTATTGAGTACACTCTCCCGACAATAATGGCGAAAAGACTTTTAAAATTCCCACTCATAGGGGCCAAGGGCTAAAATGCTTTAAAAAAACAAAACAATTAGCTATATTAAGATAACAAAATCCATACCACAAAATAAGGTGACATTTAATTTGCATACACAACATTACATGGGGAATTTAAAATTCGCGCTCATGTGGGCCGGGGGCCAAAAATGTTTTTTATTTTTAATTCTATGGTCTATAAAATAATTGAAAATCACTAATTCTCCTATTTCCTGAGTAGCAAGCAGTATAAAATTTAAGGAAATTGATGAGTAAAAGTCCGCAATGGTAACTGTTGAAAATATATTTAAAGTATCCCTTTCTGGGGGCCGGGGCCCAAATGTACTTTTTTCGTAAAATGAGCTTTATAAAAACTGAGAATCTCTAATTCTCTAATTTCCCGTGTAGGCAGAAGCATGCTTTTTTTTTTTAATTAAGGAATGTACATCCGCAATGGTAAAGGGAGTATAATATTATACTATCACTCCCCTTGGAGCTGTGGGCTAAATGCATTTTTTAAAAATAAAAACGAACGTATTCTCCAATTTTTCGTGTAGATAGAAGCATGAAACTTGGGAAGTTGTTGATGAGGCTCTCACAACGATAATTAACGATTCAGAATTTAAAACTCTTGCTCGTGTGGGGTCGAGGGGTTGGGGGGGGGCAAAAAACTTTTTTCTCTATAAGGGCTTTTAAGAAATTAAAAATCACTTTTTCTCCTATTATTGAGTAGGTAGAAGCATTACAATTTTGGAAGTTGTTGAGTACACTTCTGCAATTGTAACAGGCGAAAAAATACTTAAATTATCACTAACTTGGAACCGGGGACCCAAATTTAGTTTTTACTAATATAAGCTATATAAAACTAAAAACACACATTCCACTCTTTCCCATGTATGTAGAAATTCGGAAAAATGTTAAGTACACTACTACGATGAAGCAGTCATAACTGGTGCGCAAGTTTCTTAGGATTGCTGGTAAAGACTTGCAACACTCGCTTTTCTCATGGGCAATTGTATGTGGCCCAAGGCAGAATGGGCAAAGAGGAAAATCTTTGTGCACAAACTCCAATAGGAAATTCCAAAAATGTTATTTTCACATTGCTTTAAGATAATTGTACCCTTTTATTGCGAAGCGGGTACTTGCTCTAATATATATATATATATATATATAATATATATACAAATTACTATTGTACTTTTCTATTGAAACTAATAGAAAACGACATTTTCAGGCAGGAATAAATGTCAATTGCAAAAGAATTATGTATTAAAATAGGAAAGTGTATATTTTTTTTTTATTTTTTTTATTTTTTTTCTTTTTCGTGTTT
>MUZC01004468.1:1214646-1294462 GCA_002072015.1 Radix auricularia | reverse complement strand
ATATATATATATATATACATATGAAAAAGCCAATCTGGTTTTGTTTACAAGAAAAATACGTTTCTCATTTTATAAATTTAGTGAAATCTGTAAGAATCAAAACTTTTTAATGAAAAAAAAATCTACGAATTCAACATAAAGATTTCTGTTTATTAAAAGGAAACAAGATTACTGTACAAGAAATGAATTTCAGTACCACACACTATAAATTATAAAGACACATAAAAAAAAATAAACAAGCATTTTAATTTCTATGGTATGTATTTTATGGCATACGGGGCGTAACCTATGAAACTAAAGAGTTAGTAAATTTAAATTAAAAAAAAAGTATATATTATTTTATATATAAAAGCGCATGTTTTTATATCATTATTTTTCAGTTGTAATTTAGGCAATCGGAGAATTTTCTATAACTAATTTCTGAATCAATGTATTTATGTTTAGAAACTATACTTAAAAGATAATTTTAGTATATATTTATTGTATAACACCTTAGATATCACGGCTAAAATTGTTTTCTCATTGAAGTAAAACGTAAACACTTGTACATATTTAAAAAATAATTTATAGAAATATGAAACAAATTTATTGCTGTCAAGTTTATTATTTAAATTGCAAAGTTTCAATAAGTTTATTCTTCATTTGTCGATGGCCTTAAATTTCGTATTCGAAAACGTAGGGCGAAGCTTGACAAACTAATACAAAGTCCAAAGAAGAGTACTCCGGAAATCATTAACATTCCAAATAAATCGTTGTCTTCTGAACTACGGGTCATCGCTGGAATGTAGAATAAAAAAGTAAGTTAAACAAAATTATCTGTTAATCGTGTAGATATATAGCTATTTCACTTAAGCGATTATTATTTATTTTATTGATATCAACTTCACGATTAAGCCCTAAAAAACGATCTAGCATCAATCATTAATCACGTTAAAAAATAAAATTACATTTTCTGTTTAAATTTCACAATTAAATTGGATTTTTTAGCCTTGTAAACATATTGATTGGATAAAGAATTTGATTACTCGTCTACCCATTTCACGGTCCTAGGTTCAAGAACAGTCGTAAATATTTCACGTATTATTCGTGTCCCAAATTTGTGTTACTCTGTTGCTAAAAATATTTAATGGGTATATGCAGCTCAGTTTTTTTTAATAATTGCTAAATACTCAAATTGGAATATTTTTTAAAACAATAAAATTGAAAATGATATTGCAGAAAAATTAATTCATCTCAAAATAATTTTTTTTAAAGTATATACAAATTTATATGATTTTTTTTTTTAAATTTATGACATTAATATGTCCACATATATTGTATAATATAAGTGTGTAAATGAAAACTTAACGCATACACGTGTAGCATGTTTAATAGATTAAACTTTTTATACCATTATAATCATAATGTACATGTGCAGTTACTTACTGAGAGAGCATATTTTTCCCTTATAACCACTGGAACATCCACTTCGACATCTTAAATCCTTTTGTGAACAGCTGCCATCCCCAGCACAATTATTGCACCCTGAAAATTTATTGCAGCTTATCGGAATATCTATATTACAAAGTTACACCAAACATTCAACTCCTAAACATAAAGATTTACTCCCCAGTCCCTTTTGGTGCATGTAATTGGTTGTGCTAAAATTGGATTTGGAAATTTGGTGTTTGCCATCGTTCGTGGCGAAATGAAATTAGGTGTTTTATATCAATGGCGTTGGTGAAATTTGATTTAAATAAAATTTTCATTGTTTACCACGAGTGTAACAAATCTATTGGTATTCCTTAAACAAAATATTTTAAAGGATTTGTATTTATATGCAAGCTGTTTAAAAGTACATTGGGTGTACAATTTGTGTACTGTAAATGAACAATGCCAATTAAAGACTTATTACGAGTTTTAAGGTTACACATTTGGGGGAAAGAAGACTTCTTTTGTTTTATCAAATAATAATCTAAAATACTAATACTTGGCATTAAACACCTGCTAAATTAAAAATTACAAAGATTTCCTAAATATTTAAGTTTTACAAAGAAGACATGGTTTAAATGGCACTGATGTTATATAATTTTCTGTCTTTCTTCTATTGCGCTAACAATAGCACGCTCATTAGGCTCCACATTATTCTAAAATCTCAATCGAATAAAAATAATCTAAAAAATACGTCTTAAATTTTTTCTTTATGTATTAAGATTTTCTGTTTTGCTGTCTTTTTTCTACACTCGGAGGAATTTTCCTCAACTTCGGTGCAAACGATTCCAAGTAATTCCTAGATTGTCAATCCTGTTTGTAATTTTATAAAGAATTGTGTAATGGAAAGCAGCCCAAACACTTTAAAATTATCTTTATTGGAAAGGTGTCAACAATCGAATATATTGGTTTAGATGCTATGATAATACGTCTCAATTGTTCGTTTTACTTTGGAAGAGACTTTTCTATAACATTTTAACTTGACTAAAAAAGACATTGCACATAATCAAATTTAGCGGGTCTTAATGCTTTGTGGACATTCCATCGAGCTACTCTTCGGGAGGCGGATAAGGGAAAGCCCACCAGGTATGCGGAAACCGAGAAATAAAATAACCTTGGCGGACCTAAATCATCCCTACTGCCCTGTACTTAGTTGAGGGATATATAAAGGTTCGAGACCCGTCCCGAACAAAGACAGTTATCCATTAAATATGAGGGGCAAATTGTTGCGTGCAAGGTAATCATGTTAGAGTTTCGTGTGTAAAATTGGTTCAAAACAAGCCAAAAAGAGCTAAAAAATAAAGTGGAGAACAACGGCCTTAAACCTGTACATTATCTAGTCCTTTATCAACAATTGTCTACGAAAGATACTCAGAATTCACTGGTCATGCAAAATCAGAAAATGTGAGCTGTGACAGCAGACAAAGCAAACGTCAATTGAGGAAGAGGTTCTAAAGAAGGGATGGCTGTGGATAGGTCATACACTAAGAAAACCTACTTTCAATACAACAAGGCAAGCCCTGAATTGGAACCCCTAGGGTAAATGAAAAAGAGGCGGTCCAAGAAAATTTGGGTGGCAGACATCAAGAGATTTAGTCATGACTGGAAGATCCTGAAGAGGCCGGCCGAGGATAGGAAGGCCGGGGTGTCTCTCGTAGGTGGCCTATGTCCTTAGTGGAAACGCAGAAGCTGACGATGATTAGTGGATGCCCCTCATAGACGGCTCAACAACTGCTTTTAAATAACGGTTAATGTTGAAAGCAAAGAGAATTAAAGGAATATAATCAGCATCGATTCTTTTGAAAATATGTAACCATCTAATGACAGTTGATTCCAATAGCCTATATCGTAATCGTTGCAGACATTAATTTAAAAAACTATTTCCATTTAGAAATCGTAAGAGATTTAAAAAAAAAAAAAAAACCACAACTTACATTTGAATAAGGCCAAACAAAGTCAATCATATCACCTATTACTTGCTGAAAACTATATTTTGATCTTTTGTTGGATGTTCAAAACTAATTTTATATCGCTTGCAAAAACATTGCGAGATATACACAGGTTAATTCAATACTGTATATGTGAGATTTTTTTAAATTTTGTGCTTACTTTTATCACAGAATTCTCCCCCATAGCCGACTTTACAACCATTTGAACAGTTCCCTGTATTGCGATCACAATCCGGAGAAAAACAATTGCTGGGGCATGCTGTATATGAAATTAAGTTGAAAAAAAAATGTTCTAAAGTGAATGACATTTTGTAAAATGAAAAATTATATTTAAGAGTATCAGTGTTTACAAAATATTTTTTTTAAACAACAAAAATCCATTAAGTATTTACGAAATTTGATTGTAGACAACAGTGTTTAAAAAATACATAAAAAATCTATATAGAGATATTTAATTTAATGACATATTGTCCTTTTTTACTTTGAAGTATATTGATCAAATTTATGTAATCGATTTAGATATATGAATTGTAAGATTAATTTTCTAAAATATAATTATAAACTTACTTAGAGCACGGAAATCACAAAGATTCATTATTTAAAGATTGAATTAAAGTGTGTTAGTGTTCTTTTTTTAAAACTACCAATTTCAGGTATATAAATAATGGTAGTATAATTTTTTTTTTTTTTAAAGTAAGATAAATATGATACAAAATTATATTTATGAAATCTCCTCGTTTATAAACATTTTTTATAACTACATAGTGCATTTTAATTGTTACCTGAAGTGCACTGTTTTCCATAATATCCAACAGGGCAACCGGAGTCTACTGTAAAGGATAATAATACCTATAATTTATAATCGTAGTTCTCTTTAACTCAATGAGATAAATCAGTCAGTAATATATATGTAATGACACATTTGAAGCGTTGCATAAAATATCTTAATTTAATAATTAAATTTCGAAAAATCGCCATTGAATTCATTATTGTGAAATAAAGATTTAAAAATTAAATCGTATTTCTTTTATATGCATCTTCAGAAACATAAGTTTTACATTATGTAAATAGCTCGACATTAGCTGTCATTATTTTTTGTTTCCACCAACATCTTGCTTTAGAAAAAAAAATAGTATTAGATTATTGATTGAACTCAAAAAAGCGAAAGACACTCACAAGTTTGAGTGCAATTCCCATCATCTCTGTCACACACTTCACATGGTGTAGGGCAATCTGTTAAAAATAAACATTGTATTGTTCATCATTATTTTAAACAACTTTTCAAATTGATTATTTTTATGCCAATAAATGAAATTAAAGAATCTTTAATGTGTTGCAAAGTTGCATCGTAAATTGAATGTAATGATATATATTTGAAATAAATTGTATAAAAGAATTGGTGACAGCAACATACTTTTGTCGTATTGAAAATAATAGTCTTTACATCTACGTGTCTTTCTCAACATCAGATACGCTAAAATGTGCAAATATTTGTTAGAGACACTTTAGCTTAAAGCGTTAGAAGTGAATATTTCAGTAATATGTATGTAGGCCTGACACATTTTTCTCTAGCTCCAACCCTATCTCAAACTTAAAGGTGAATGTCTTACATCTTTGGACTTAAAATAAAGCTTTCGAATAAAAAAACAAAACAGATTTGCAAACAAAAATGTTTGATTTGAGTTTGTTTATTAATAACGCTGTAGTTTATTGTTGTCACAAAATTAGTTTGTACATACGTTATTTTATTAGGTAATAAGTAGTCACCAACAGAAATTCTCATTTAAAAATAAAATAGTGCTTAAATAAAAATAGATTTGCTACAATCAACTTAAAATTTGCTATTTTAAAAATAATAATGTAACAACATTTTGAATATATATATATATATTAGGGCAGTTAATAATTTTCAAAAAATGTGTTTAGATAATTAGAAAGAAAATAGATTAATCAATTAATGTCAATTAATTATATTTTATAACACAAATTTTCGATCCCCTTAAGTCGCTTCTCATTATTTATTGAATTTGGTTAAGTTGTGTCAATTATATGACTCCTTAATTTTGTGACGTCACGCAGCAAATTCGCTCTAGTATGCAAGAAATAGGGAAGAAAATCCTTTTTGGCTATTTATGCACGTCTAAATAAATAATATAATTTTAAGGAAAAGAATGAAAAACTATTTTAAAAAAAACTGAAATCATTAATGAACTGGAAATAAAATTTGAAATATTTTCAAATCATTTAATCGAATTTTAAATTTTCAATCAAATCAAATTTAATCGATTAGCAATTATAACGATTAATCTATTAGGTAAAATACGCAGCATTTATATATATATATATNCAGGGGCGTCGCTAGGGTTGGTGTCACCCGGGGCGGTAGCTCATGGTGTCACCCCTTCATAATTTAAGGGGGACGTTCATAAATGACGTCACGTGAGGTTACCAATTTTCACCCCCCTCCCTTTCATCCGCGTCATACTTTGTCACAAAAACGTAAAACACAACCCCTTGTTCCGCTATGACATCAAAAAGCTTAGACAGCCCTCTCCAAAGCCATAATTTTTAAATAAACATTAGCATGTTGCAAATAAGTATTTTTTCATTTAAATATGTATTTAGTGTAAGTATGCACTCTAGTATCGTAACACGCGGGGAGCCGTTGAAAACGTCATTAAATAAATTGTAAACAATCAAATATTTAAGGGGACTTTTATATAAAGTTGCGGGGTTTTTTTTTGATGTGACGTCACATTTTTAAACACACCTGCCCCCTAGTCACACATCGTCACAGATGCGTGACTTCCCCCTATGGTTGATTAAATGGAGGGGGCTGAGCGGACTAAAGCCAGTTGCCCCCAATAATTTAAATGTTATCATAATGTATAATAAAGATGGGTAAATGTTGTATGAATCCCTGAAAATGCCTTAGTCATAAGTCAATGCTGCAGTTATAAGTAGGAAGTATAACAGAGTCTGGGCTAATCTTTGTAAGAAGTGCAGTGCTGCTCATTTTGTGCCCTGTACAGCTCATTCCCTTCACGTGGAGCAGTTGACTTCTGCAAAATCTTTATACCTGGCTTGTTGCATCTACTCATCGTCGACGGATACTTCCAAAACACATAAAAGTGATTCAAGTTAATAAAGCCTTGTTTCAAACAAGATGGTCAGCCCGACATAATGCTATAAGCAGGGCCTGCCAAAGGAATTAGAGGCCCTAATCGAAGTGAATTTGGTGGCGTAAAAAGAACTTTCAAGTCAAGACACACGGCTTCAACTCCTTGTAGTCTGGGTAGCAAGTATCTTTAATGAATCCTGAGTCAACCTCTGTTACGTAGCGAACCTTACATTAATAGCCATGCATCCTCTCCCTTCCTGACCACACAATATTTTCCGTTCACAGAACAAACCACGTGTTTCATATTCAGTCAAATCGCATGCTCATACTATGTCAATACAACAACGCAATATGACTCTCACAAATATTGCAGCACTGAAAGAATTAATAACAACGAAAATCAGCCCCGTGTCTGTTGACTTGAAGCAGAAAGATTTCGGAAGGAACTCAAACAAATTAAACTCGGTATGTTACTTGAATTTTAGGGAAAACAATTTTAGAGAGATTTCAGAAAACAAAATTGTCCCTTCAAGAGCCGAGAATATATTTGATTTCAGCAAAGTATTTGAAGTCTCTCAATGAGTCTGTTAAAAGAAAGCATTTTTAATTTGATTCATATGAAGAAAAAGGAAAGGACAAGTCCGTGGGAAAAAATGAGTATTAATAATCGAGAATACTATTAAAGAAGAGAAAGTGTCAGATTGATATTTTTGAAGCCCCACAACATCGAGTAAGCGCATATAAAGACATCCATTCTGAGCTCAGAAATGACGCCATTCGATGGGCAGCAGCCAAGTTAATGAAGAATATTAAAGTAATTTCGAAGACTGCTTACCTTCACAATTAGTCCAATTTTCAGAACTCTTAAAAAACTTATTGTCCAGCCCCAGTCTTAGGGTAAGGAAAAGGAAGTAGCACAATGCGAAACTCAAAACAAGTGCACAGAGCTAAAAATAAATTTTGCTGCTTTTGAATGACCCAAATTTCAGTTATTTACAAATGTAGCATCAAAATTCGCATCTATCTCTCAATGATGACTTCAAACTGCAGCAGAGAGCGATCTTTGCAAATTTGAAAAGAATACAAAAATTAGTTAGAATTCGTATGGTACAACCAAGACTGAATATGTTCTCTCTAATGACTTTTGAAAAGGAACTTGTAAGCTTATTTAGCTTGACTAACTTGACTGAAAACATCACCATGAAAAAAATCGCAAACTTAAGTTGTAGATTGAAATAATAATAGATATGTTTTATAACTTTTTGATTTCAAATAGAGAAACCAATTCGTTACCCCATGAAAAACAAACTTTGAAAAAAAAAACATTAAAAAATACAGAATAACGCGTAATATTATTCTTTATATGGGCTTGTTTGTAAACACGAAACAGCGTAAGTTGGGATGGCACCGTCGTAACCAGGGGACTATTTATATACAAACATGCATATCCATGCTTGCACGTCTTTAATAAATATAACAAAATATTGACACAAAGACATTGAATTCAAAATTCTCTTCTTAAAAAAACAACAAAGAAAACTTGAAAAAAGTGTACACCCCACCAAACCCCATTAAGGTGGAGTATATAGTGAGGTGGGATTCATTCATGCTGTTAGTGTGTCAAAACCTTAATGACTTTATCTCCAACCTTTTTTAAATATCTCTCTGCTGCGACTGTTTCTTTTTTTTTTCTTATTTGTTTTAATGCTGTATGTGTGCTGGATGTTTTTTTTTTATTATTGCAAGTTAACTGATTTTTTAAAAATTAAAATCTTTGTGTTTAATGTATATCATTGTATTTCTCACTTTCTTTCTAGTTGAAAGAAATGTTTATTCTTTGTTTTTCTGACATAAAATCGAACAGTAAATTTTTAGGCTTTGGTGTCACCCCNATAAATAAATAAATATATATATATATATATTTATTTATTTATTTATTTTTATTTATCTTTATAAAATGTTAAATTAAATAACAAAGAAAGTTAATCGTGCTAATATGATAACTGAAATCAAACTAAAAAGCCGGTATAAGTTGAACGATTCACGTATTTAATAGTGATGAAATTTACCCTGATCACAAACTTTTCCAAACTTTCCTTTAACACATCCTATCAGACATTCCATAGTCGTCTCATTGCAGGTGTCCTGTTGTCCGTCACAGGTGTCTGGGCATTCTACAAACAGTGAGATAATTACAAAGCTAACCACAGTAGATGTATAGTAAATTAAAATGGTTTCTTTATTTTCTGACATTGAAGAAGACAAGCACAATTGTAATGGTATTTACCGTTGCGGACATAATAATGAGTATGAAATAATTTGGGGGTGTACCGGATATCGCCTCAAGCAAAACCAGAAACATGCCTTTTTTTTCAAAGCAGGCTATGGCGGGATTTTATTTATAAATCCGGCTCTGGCCGGATTTCAAAAACATTGAATGTGCTACACACCTAGAAATATCATTTAGTTACCGTGGATACGGTGTGACTAGGTATTTTTTTTCTTTTTCAAATAGCTAACACAACAATGAAATAGTTTGTTTTTTTTAAAATAAGATTACATATATAACAACATTATTATATTTTTTTTATTTTTAGATTAATTTTCATTTTAAGATTTTAAATATAGCTTTGGAACTAAAGGGAATCTAAACTAAAAAGTCAAGGATATACCAAGATAGCGCCCACGAACTCATTGTAATCACTTTTGATTGACGAACAACGATAAACCAAATCTATTTAACAGATGTTGTTTAATAAAATATAAGAAGAACTCTACACTCAGGTGTATTTAACCAACTTATTTTATAATATCTAAAGAAATATATAGTACCCTTGAACTAACACAGAGTAGTGCATTTAAGAAATATTCAAGATACATTGTTACAAGCAAGAGTAATACACGGTAAGGCGTTACTTCTACATAAGTTTTATTATGTGTACTTAATTTCTTCAACACTATATCTGTTACTTGAGCGCATTTTTTCCAGGAAATGTATAAGTATAATTCACTTAAAACATTTTTTAAAATCACCTTCACATATTTTTTTTAAATTAAAGAAGACGAAAATTAAGATTTTAAAAAAAATTAAATATTAGACAATAAAAAATGTACCTGTCCTCATTAATGATAAGCAAATAATAAAAAGCAGGACAAAATAGATATTTATCATCACTAAATTTCCTCAAAAGATTCCATCCTGCGAAGAAAAGAATTAAACTAGTGATTTTCATATGTAGCGAAGAAAAAAAAACATGAATGGAAAAAAGATGGAACGCTATAAACATTGAATATTAAACGATAAATTAAATTGGCACTATCGCCTACAGTGCTAGGTTTGTTTTGTTTTTTGTTTTTTTGTTGTTTTTTTTTAAATATTCTTATTTTTTTTAACTTTAAAAATTGATTAAAAAATGAAAATAATTACCTTCTATGTTTTCCATCGCATAAATGAGAAAGAAAATGTTTTAAACTTCTTGAAAAGATAATGTTACCAAGTTTTAATGATTTTGTAATCAAGATAAGGTCCATCACAATGCGTGAATTAAATATCCTTACAAACAACAACAACAAAAAAACACGTATAAACTCTCAACACTCTCACACACACACACACACACAGAGTCAGAGTTTTCTTGTCCTAGATTGACGTTGATGAACTATAAGCCAAGGTTACCGAGACTCATCTCCCCGAAGTGACAGGTTTTGAGGTGTCACTGAACCGTCGTCGACCATCCTAATATTTCAATTGTACATTGTAAATTTTCACCAGCACTTGTCTATTATTTTATTTTATGTACGGCATAGAAATTTAGTTACCACAATATCTTTTATTAACTCGCAGTCCTAGTAGTACTAGAGTACACCTTATACCCGGGAAAGGTTAAGGGACTAAAGCCCTGACAGGAAACTGGAAATGGATCACCTAAAGACTGTCTACACATAAATATCCCGGCAGCTCATGTGACGCCAAGCTGCATCGACGCTAGTCGTTCCCTCAGTTACACCATTGTCGTAGATAGGGTGGATATGCCGTATGGGCAGCAGCTAATTCTCTTTAATACCCGCCCAGGCTGGCAAAACCTCTGAAGAGGACACTTCAGTGTCTCAAAAAAGATTCTGCACCCAGAAAATTTTTGCAACTTAACCAAAGGTGTTGCAACATTCAAAGATATGCACTTATACACATTAACAAAAATATTGAGACTGATCCATAGTAGGTGTTAATGTATATATTTTCTTGAATACTCTAAGTTGTCTTTAGATCAAAAATTATAAATATTCATATTTTTGAAAGAACACTGTTAAATAGATTAGCTTTCTCTGTTGAGAAGGTTTGGCCTCTACGTGGCTCGACACACGAGTAGGGTCGTGGAGCTGACCGCGACCCAAAATCGACAATTCCAGGCAGGCAATGCCAAAGTCCGGTATGCTAGGTGTTGAGTGCTAGTCACATATGATTACAGTCACTGTACGGCTAAGAATTTAGATGCAATGCGGATGATGAAAACTAAAATTCCAGTTGATGGTCGAGTTACTCCAAAGCGACCGTGTCGTGCTTTACCAGGATTGCTATTGAGAGGTTCCGGTTTAGGGCCAAAAGCGCCAGTACGGACTAGAAAAAGTTACCGCTAAGAACGCAGCGAATGCCAGTTCTGAGGAAACCTTTCATTGGGGGTCACACCCTATGTAGGTAATTCATAATCCCTTCATTTCAACGTTCCTAACCATCGTCACTCGTGTGCTTTGCCGGGATGGCACAAAGTCATAGTGAGTCGAAGTAGTGAAAATTCCATCCCTCAATTGGGAGGTCAACTTAGTGGGAGGCGTTTTTGACCATGTGCCCTGGACGCCCTGGTTGTCGCTTCAGAAGTGACTGATCCGGGGAGGGGAAGGCTTCTTGGTTTTTACTTCCCCATGGGGGCCAGAGAGCTCATGGGGTTTTCCGGGGAGCCGCATGAAGAGCACATCCTCGGGACTGCTGATTTTCTTACACATATTCACATCTAATTTTTTATTTATGCTATTTATTTACTTATTATATAATTTCATTGTTGTTTTTTTCGTGTTACTAATTGTTCACTTTGCGTGCATTCTAAATATATTTTTCACCTATTGTTCATATCTTTCAAAATTAAATTTTATACTTATAATTAAAACTCAAAATACAGGTAACTTATTACAATGCAAATGACATTAATTAAGTAAATTCCATGTTAAATATATATATATATATATANTATATCATATCATATCATATAAGGCAGACAAATTTTTTTCTAGTTTTACCACACACAACGGCGCCCTGTTCTCCAGTTGACTTGTCCCGTGAACTCAAACTTCTGTTGTAACGACGTGTAGCTCTCCGACAGTTTCTTCAACCAGTTGTCTGTCTCCCGGTTGTTCTGGCGAACCGTCGTGCACTTGACCATTTCTCAGATGACCGGTGACTCGGGGAGGCCAGCGGTCAGATCATAGCTATCATCTCTTCGACCAGACCCAGAACATGCGGGTAATTATATGCTTTGTCTTTGCTGCTTATTTCTACCCGGTCGCAATAGACGATAATTTAACTTCAACTTCAATAACAAAAAAAAGTACTTTCCGATGAAAAAAGTGAGGGTACAGTAGACTTTGAAAGAGCTACTTCAAAATAATGTTTCTCTATCCTGCTCAAACAGTTACACATACATTTATGTGCAGTTATGTTGCGAATTTTTTTAATTATATTTCTTCTTTTTTGCGGGTTATGTTAACTTCAATTATATTTTTTACCACCTGAAATACACGACTTCATTTTTATTTCATATTCAAATAACAAAAGCTATTGATAATTTTTAAAAGAAAATAAAAAAGCAAGGAACGTTTATAATGTTTTCATAATAAAACAACACGTGTTATAAAATGATCTTTCAAGGGAAAAAATAATAAAATGCAGTAATTTCCATGCTAAATTAGTTTAAGTAATTTAAGATCATTTTTTATTTAAAAAATTATTATTTCAATTTATTGATATAAAAATAATGACTCATAGACATAAAAAAGAAACTTGTGTGAAATAAATAAACAAAATCTTTGATCGACAACTTTAATGTTTGAAAAAAATTAAATTTTTCTACAATGTTGAGTAAATTTAATAAGATCACTTTTATCTTAACCATTTTAATTATTTATTTAGTAAATAGCTTATTTTTGAAAAAAAAAAATTATATTATAAATGCTATAAATTTTAATAAAATTATTTTTAGTGAAAATATTACTTAAAACTTATTTCTTCGTTCTCGTATGCTTACTCTACTTTAAATTTTTTTACATGTTATATATGCCAGTCATCTTTGAGTTACACGCTTTCATTGGCTAAACTAATAGGATTTTATACATATGTTTACCCTATGTTTTAATTGGAAGAACCTTCAGCCTAGTGATATTTTATAAATCGAATGCAATTCCAAAAATGTTTTGATAAGTGACATATTTATTTCCGTGTTTGAAGATTTACTTCCGTATTTTAATGGTGCTCAAATATGCATAAACAATAAATGAAAAAATAATTTCACATTAAGGCAGTGTTCAAAATAAATTATGTTTCAAAGTTACTCTTTTTTTTTTTTTTTTTTTTTTTTTTTTTTGGGGGGGGTCCTTAATTTAATTAATAGAGAGCATACAATTAGCTAATTTATCTAAATTCATTCAGTTGCACCCTTCTACTCACAATTCTTCGTTTTCTTAACAACATTAATGATTATTTTATAAATACTTTGTTTATTATATATAACTAAATTGTGCCTAGGCGCCGTGGCGCCTGCGGCGCCCACTTTTTAGGGCACCTACGGGCCAACCTTTTTTTAAAAGTCCAACTAACTTGTCCTTTTTTTAATAAATACAAATTATTAAACTTTCTGAAATTGTGCCGGGGCGCCTATGTTATTTAGGGCGCCTACAGCGCAAACCTTTTTCAAAAGCCCAAATAACTTGTCCTTTTTTGATAAATACGAAATATTAACCTTTCTGAAATATATGCAAAGTATTAACTAATAGACGTTGTATTTTGCGCACCAATGCACACCAAAATATGACGTCATTTTAATTATTTTTACAGCGCTAATCACCACACGATTGTTTAAGTAACTGCTGTAGGCTGTTGTACTTCGTTCTTCAGCGTTCCACATCCAGGGAGTGAGTTAGTGAGTGACCTGGGCTTTTATATTATATATGTTAAGATTGAATTCAGTTGTGTGTCTTCGGTTATAAAAAATTACAGCTGACTAAACTTCTTTATCTCATGCATGTGCCTTGTACAAAATAAAATAATAATAATTTAAAAGTTTACATAAGTATAAATTAATCTAAATAAGCTTCTTGGTTGCTGTGCCAACACATAATATAATAAAACAATCAAACACAAAAATGAAAACAAATTCGAAGGTAACTATTAATCTCTCGGATGTGAAGGAAATAAAACAGAAACAAAGAGAAAGAAAACACAATAATAGATTATTGGGGATAATTATATTTAAAGATCATACACGGTTAAACCATGTCTGTGTGTTTTAAATAATATGTTGAAGTGGTAAAAATTAATTTTGTTTGAGGCCATTTAGAGATTTTTAAAAATCCTTATAAAATGAAGCTGTTAGTATCGACTTCATGGTGCATATGGTATCAAATGGAACTAATTTCTTATCTCACTTATGAATGGACATTGCCAGCATAGTATTAATAGATGTCTTCTCGTACAGAAAGTTTTAAAAAAAAACTAATTCAATAGATATATTTAGTTATAGAATAAATGAACTATGACATGAGTCTTGTCCACCAAATATAACTTAAATTTCTGTTTTAAAGAAATATTAATAACCACTTATAAAAGTGAAAATCAGTATTATACAGAACACAACTTATTTTGATCAACAAAACCTTCAGCTACTCCGATGCAAGTTGTATTTTTTTCTTCTTCTTTATCATTGTATTTCATTTTGGCATTTCAAAATTACACAAAGGAAGAAAAAAAACAAATGTCAATTAGGCGCTTGTGTAATTTATAACGTTAAGTTGTAGCAAAACAATTGTTTTTTTTTCGTAAAAATGTCTAAAAACAAAAATTGATGTTATTAATTTTAAAAAAAAACAACAAAAAAAACAACAAATTCTTCCGCATTATTTCGAAATTATTGCCATCAGATTTTTTATTAAGAAGAGCGGTATCAAAATATTTCATCACTGACGTCATTCCTCACGAGACACAGCTTGCGACTTGTGTCGCTGACGCTTCATTCTCTTGACCAAACGGACGACACCAATAACAGCAAGGATGAAAGCAATAGATGCAAACATGTATAGAGCTGCGTCGCCAAGACCGAAAATTGGGGACTCTGAAATAAATATACAAAAAGATATGTGAAGTAATCAATGTAAACACTTATATGCTGTTAGTATCGACTTCATGGTGCATATGGTATCAAATGGAACTAATTTCTTATCTCACTTATGAATGGACATTGCCAGCATAGTATTAATAGATGTCTTCTCGTACAGAAAGTTTTAAAAAAAAACTAATTCAATAGATATATTTAGTTATAGAATAAATGAACTATGACATGAGTCTTGTCCACCAAATATAACTTAAATTTCTGTTTTAAAGAAATATTAATAACCACTTATAAAAGTGAAAATCAGTATTATACAGAACACAACTTATTTTGATCAACAAAACCTTCAGCTACTCCGATGCAAGTTGTATTTTTTTCTTCTTCTTTATCATTGTATTTCATTTTGGCATTTCAAAATTACACAAAGGAAGAAAAAAAACAAATGTCAATTAGGCGCTTGTGTAATTTATAACGTTAAGTTGTAGCAAAACAATTGTTTTTTTTTCGTAAAAATGTCTAAAAACAAAAATTGATGTTATTAATTTTAAAAAAAAACAACAAAAAAAACAACAAATTCTTCCGCATTATTTCGAAATTATTGCCATCAGATTTTTTATTAAGAAGAGCGGTATCAAAATATTTCATCACTGACGTCATTCCTCACGAGACACAGCTTGCGACTTGTGTCGCTGACGCTTCATTCTCTTGACCAAACGGACGACACCAATAACAGCAAGGATGAAAGCAATAGATGCAAACATGTATAGAGCTGCGTCGCCAAGACCGAAAATTGGGGACTCTGAAATAAATATACAAAAAGATATGTGAAGTAATCAATGTAAACACTTATAAAAAATGTATGGTAGCTTATGGACGCACTGAAGGTTTTAATAGTTTTAATAAACTTTAAATTTTGTCTTGATAGTATCTTTAATACATATTCTGATGATTTATTTAGCTATCTGAAAACGATTACCTATTAAAAGTTAAAAAGATGTACAGATTGTAAACATGTAAATCAAATAATCATATTAAATCGTCAAATAAAATTGTTTTCCGCACTCTTTGAAAAGAATATGTGTGAGACGAATTAAAACACTAAGGCCCCAATTAATGTACGTTATATGCGTCTTGAACTCATATTCATTTAATAATAAATTCTTTACATTATGTTTATTGGTATATAAGTACTTAACTTAAATATGTGTAGAAAATATTTGCACCGAAAAAATAAAAAGATAAATATAATTCTAAAAATACAAAACTAAATCTCTTAGTAAGCATATTTCAGAGGAATCAAGTCCATTAAAAAGTATTCTTACATTAATTTCGAGAAAATTATTTTTTCTAAAATAAACATATTTTTTTATTTAGTGATGAAACCCGTTGAAAAAACTTTTATGAAAAACAATGTGTTTTTAAATCTATAGTTATTTCTTTTTTAATGCTTGCTGTGGGAATATAATTGTAAACGATCATTTTTTAACACCTTATTGTCTCTTAGATCTATGATAAGCAAATAGACTTACACAATGCTCACGAAAGTTCAACCTAAATTAACTTATTTTGAACTTACAATTGCTTTACTAATCATCGAAACCCAGAAAAAATCATATCAACTAGTTATCCGTACCTTCTTCCGAACAAGATCTCCCGGTGTATCCCTTGATGCACTCTGATAAACAGGCTCTATCATTTTGGGTACAGCTGCCGTCTCCTCCACAGTGGAAACATTCTTGGTACACACGGAAGGCAAACAATAATAAAGAAATAAAGTATATTACCTTTTAATTGTATGCGGTCATTTTGAAAAAAAAAACGGATTAAAAAAAATTGAATTAAAACCCAATCTTAATTTATATAAAATTTATGTTTGCTTTAATGAATAAGATGGTGTTTAATTTCCGAGGCGACAATGAAGACTATATTATATATATTCTTAATTAATCAAAATCATTTCTTACAAAAAAGATTATGAAAATTTTACGGCTTCAAATTATTTTTTGCTGTAAGTAATTAAACCAGTGTGTTTGTGTGTCTGTCTCTGTGTGCATGCATATTTCCGTCTACTTTTAAAAATGCATGTATGTTTAATTATATAATTATTTCTTTAGCTTTTATCTCATCACATATAAATATTACTGCTGATAATCTTAAATCACTTGTTTATAAAGCTGTGGCTGTTATAATGTAGAGAAGTATATCCCATAATGTGTTGCTGTCTACTGTAATTAAGTTTGAGATCAAATTGTGAATTTTAACATAGGGTATTTGAAAAATACAAAGATGCAAACATAAAATCGATATTTTAAAAAGATATACCTTAGTTGAATTTTTTATTATTATTAATTTTTAAAAATCATTCTTACTTGTATTACAATGTAATCCTGAATAGCCCGCATTACATCCCTTAATACAGTCGCCAGATACATGATGACAGAAATCATTGGTGCACATCTTTGGGCATTCTATACGTATGAAAGGAAAATGCATGGAGACGATAATAAATGGAGAAAAATGTAAATATGACTACAATTTAAGTGAACTGAATTGTGTTTTAACAGAATTTCTAAAGAAACTTTTAACTAGATAAAAATAATTATGTTGTAGCATATTACAGTAGTTGAATGGTAACAGTTAATGAATTATCGATGTTACGTTATTCTTATTGTCTAATTTTAGAGCCAACGATTGATGATCTCATCACGATGGCTCTATCGTACATTTGTAGAGTTTGTAATGCATCTGTGATGATGATGCTCAGCTGGTAAAGACATTAGGAACATGAATTTGAAGAACACGAATCCATACATTATACGCACAACAAATGTTTCAAGTGTTAAAATTTCCATCTCACTGGAATGAACATATCATGTACTGTTCTATTGTTAAGAGCCAGAGTAATCTGACATATTCTCGTCTTTGTGTACAGCTGATATCGTTAACCTTTTTATTTCCTTTTTCGATCATTATAAAATCCTCATCTGTATGTATAACTAAATTGGTAACACGGATACGGAGTCTAAGTCGTGTGGGCAATTGCATGTAAAGTCACTGTAAAATTTCAAGACAATGCTAGTCGACCTTTTTTGGGCGGCCTTTAAACTGTGCATTCATTGCTGAGATATTGGTCTCACGCTGTGTTTACGTAATCTACATTTTACCGCACAAATAATTGATATGCTTTTACTTTTTGAAATGGCGGTGTTGATTGTAAGATATTAACATAAGTACAGTGTTGCCGTAATTTTTGTCCTCTTAAGATTTATTGCCTCGTGTGCAAGGCAAAAAATGTTTAGTGCAGTATTGTTCAACATCTATTTTTGTGCAATATTTTAGTAAATTTGCTTCGTAGTTATTCTTAAAGTAAATGGAAAAGACGTAACGAGGTAGGGTTAGCCTGACATGACCTAACTAAACAGCGAACGTTTCGACAAATAGCCTTTTCAAACAAACAATACACAAATGAAACGAGTATAAAAGATTAAAAATGATGAATTTGCATCGAGTTATTTGCACATGCCAATGAATTTCCCTCACAATGATTTTAAGCTGATAATCTACAGACGAATTTAACAACAACTGACTTTAATCACCTAGATTAATTTGTTTGTGGAAATTGTCTACTTATGGAACGTACACGGATTACACGTTTTTAGTCTGCGTATTATATGCAACTGAATAGTTGTTATTATAAACTAAAGAACAAACACAAAGTTAATCTATATCAATGTAAACATTAAAGTAGAATTCATAAATTATTATTAATGACACTATTTAGTTAGACATTGTAGTGCGTTATTAGTATAAATGAAAAGATGTGGCTCAGGAGTAGGTTTAGCACTTTTGTTAGGTATTTATGAAATTTTAATACATATCTAAAACATATTTGATTAAATGTTTAAATATGAGAAATACTACTTCAAAAAATTATAATTTGTCACAAAAATTAACTCTTGATTTCTTCAATGAATTTGAAAGATCAACGGTTAAACCATACTAAAAAATATAATGAAATGTGTTCATTATGTTTATTGTTCAATTATAAATGGTGTTTATAATTACTAACATTTTATTGATCAAGTTCTGCATTAAACATTTATGAAATGTGTTCGGTGACTACTTACTCTCTGTGCAGCTCTCCCCGAAGAAACCATGTAAACATTTGGATGGGTTGTTTTCAGCTAATAAAAAAAGAGAAAATTAGGATTTTATACAAATGAACAACTGTCATCAATCGAAAAAAAAATTAATTTAACGTTTACCTATTTATACAATTTAAATATTACTAAATAAAAATTTAACCTAAATATCTGCTAATTAATAAAAAAGTATTGTAAATTTTAGTTTTCATATCACATGTCCTATGGAATAAGTTAACATCTTTTACATTATGTAAACCCTGTTATTTTTAATCTCATATATATATANNAGAGAGAGAGAGAGAGAGAGAGAGAGAGAGTGATTAGGGATAGTAATTTTATCGTTTAATCGAAAAAAATAGACTAATAGTTTTATTTCGATTACTTTTTAAAATATTTTTGTATTACTCATAAATAGTCGCGATTCATTATTTTGTGAAATTAAATCGGTTAAGTGACGCTAATTCTATTGCTCTCAAATTTTATGACATAACATGGCTAATTCGATCTGCTATGCAAGAAATTAAAAATAAAATCATTTTTGTTAACGCGTGCAAGGCTAAATAAATAATACAAATACGAGGAAAAGGTATGTAACAAAACAAAAAATAATAACTAATACATTGGAAAAAACATATATTAGAAATATTTTCTTACATTTTATGTAATCGATTAAATCAATTTTATCGCCTTAAAATTTAACGATTAATAATTCGTTATTTCCGCAGATCTAATACACATATTTATTTACAAAGTATAAAACTTTAGTTTTGCGAGAGTTGTCGTATTGTATTATCTGATAATGGCATCGAAGTTTTATGGCAGATATTTTAAATTGTAAGGGTAGAAGTAAGCCTCTGTGCTTGTTGTGTATTTAAAGTAATAGGTGTCATCAATGTGCTTTGAGATGCCAGAGATGTATTGTTTTTAGAATTTATCTGCTAGCAGGTACAGGAAGAATTAGCTTTTATACTTGTATGTCCTCGCAGTTAACATGAAAAATGAATTTCAATTGGTTGTGCTTGCACCTAACATGATTTTTTTTAACATAACCACTATCTGATTGCAGATCACACATATTGTTGGTTTATAATGGTATCTGCGTTATGGTACCATGAAATGTTGGTGTATTGCTCGAAAGGGCTTACAGTTAACTATAATATTTAGTTAATGGTAATGTATTTTGCACTTGAGCCACTTTTGTATTACACATTTAGGAATTTAAATATGAAACAAACTAACTCTTGTAGAGACATTCACCGCTTTCCTTGTCACAGAGGCGAGGAGAACACGTGATCGGACATCCTGAACAAAAAAAAAACACAGTAGAAAGTCATTAGCCCAAAATTTATAACTGTCGGAATGGTAACATTTACAAATTGTAACTAACTTTTGTATTTTATATATATATATATATATATATATATANAAAAAAAGTTTCATTTGCATCATCAAATTTAAGAGAATAATTAATAATTCGGATATAATGTTTTGCCATGCATTTTTAGGCAGGTATGGTATACAAGCTCGTAAGTATGTGAGTTAGATTTTTTCTTTTTAATTTTTTTATAGTTTTTTATTAGAACTATTTTATAGATCATTAAAAACTAATGTAATATTTATATTTTGCTTAGCCTACACATTTGTATCAAGTGACTTTTTAAACATTATCTTACTTTCGGTACAATATTTTCCATAATATCCCGGTGCGCACTCGCCAGAGGAGAAACCTGTCAATGATAATATTTAAACTGTTTCTCGTTGATTGCTAACGTGGTCATTGCAGACACAATAAAGTTAAACTTTGAAGAAAGTTAATAGCTGATATGTATACTTATTAAATTTGGGTCCGATTCATTAAATGAAAATAAGATGGTCTTGGCCAAATTTCTTAAGAGCCATTTAACATAAAAAGGTTACCCTAGTTTAACTCTGATATCTATATCATTTACACAGTTATTCTAAGAGACGAAGAGGAGTGGGCTTTAAGTGCTTTGTAAACATGTCATTACCCCTCTGATGCGGCGTGTAGGAGAAGTCAACCATATTATTCCCCCGCTTAAATGGGATAAGTGTAAATAAAATAGTCTTATAACACTTACGTTTGAATAAACATTTGCCGTTTTTCTGAATACATTTGTTAGTCAAACAGTTGTAAGGACAACCTACAAATTTTTTCAATTAAATTATCATTGAGAATATTGATATATCATTAAAAGTGTGCAATTTTTAAAATTAACAACAAAAACAAAGACTAGGAACATATCAGGCTAACAAATTCAACTATACATAGGGGTTACTGTGTTAACTCACATATCAAAATGTTACATAAATTAGACGTCATGTTTAGCCCTTACTTTTATTGCATCTATCGCCAAAGTAACCATCCAAACATCCCGTACATAAACCCGTCTTCTGGTCACATGACTTATCATCGTCACAATTGGAGGGACAAACTGAAAATCATTTTAAAATTCAAAGGAATATGTACGTTTAGGTGGGTTAATAAAAAGTCATATACATGTACTTATGTTCCTGTCAATCTATCAAACTGTGCCTGATGTCTGTTTGTTCATATTTTAGTATCTATCAACTATCAATCCATCAATCAATCAATCCATCAATCGATCCATCCATCCGTCCGTCCGTCCGTCTGTCTGTCTGTCTGTCTGTCTGTCTGCCTGTCCTGTCTGTCTGTCTGTCTGTCTGTCATGTCCTGTCCTGTCCTGTCTGTATGTCTGTCTGTCAATATCTGTTCGTCTGTCTTTTTGTCCGTTCATCTATCAATTTATCTTTCTATATTAAATAACCAATTAACTCCTAACAAGTATTCTCTAGATTCATGCATTTTTTATGGAATGACTATCACCCATTTACGACAATTAAATTTGATGTATTTTCTTTTATAGTGTTCATTTGACCTGACGAAGGAATGACCTGAAAAAAATCTGTATATTATTTTGCATTAAAGCAAGTGATCTATTTTGTTTCCTTGAGAAAATGTTAGCTTTTCCTGAAATCTTTTATTTTTCAAAATATTATTACTTAAAATTTATTGATAAAGTTATATTTTATTAAGAAATAACAATTTCAGAGCAAGATGTGCGATTCTTATAAGACTTTTACAATTCCTCATTGATAAAACAAAAATCATATTTTGCAAGGTATGACTTTGAAAAAAATAGTTTAGATAAAAATTTTCAATACAGACAAATGAATTTAAATATTTGGAAGCTTTTATTTATTGCAAATCAGTTTCTAAAACAAGAAGAGCTAGAAACTAGGGACAATCGATAAAGCTCCAATGGTATAGCTTAGAAAGTCATGACTTTACCTAGGGATAGTTTTGTACTTTGCTTTATATCTGTCTGTAAAACGTTCTGTTCTTGTCCATATACTTTATTTACATCTGCATAGCAAAAGATAGGTAATGAATATTACGTGTTCCTTTAAGATGTCGGCAAATGTTAATAAAAGCATTTAGGAAAGTGAATTATGGACATAATTTATGTACTAAAATATTAATTCATGGATGGACATTACAGATACAAATAATAGTAATTTCATAATAAAAAATACAGAAAACTTGAAGAAAATAAATTGAAAAAATAATAATAAAAAGTATTGATCGATTTTTCCTTGATTGTTTTTTTTTTTCTTTTTTCGGGGGCCCTTCCTTTAAACAGTGATAAATCTCTATTATTGTTGGTCTGTACCCTCTTAGAAGTATATTTAAAGATAATTTATTTATTGTTGTTTTTGCTTTCTTATCTGAGATAAAATATACCAAACTCACCCACATCGCTGCAGAGTGACCTAAAGCTCTCGTTACAATGAGTATTCAACAGAGTTTGTCCACTAACATTAACAACGATACATAGTTTTCCGGCAATTGGGTATCCATGAGACCACTCGATGCCTTGTACTTGGATGTCAGTACCCAGCCATGTAAACCTATCGTCTTCTTCAGAGCCATTGGCTGCTAACCAATCTGGTAATGAAATTTAAAAAAAAAAAAAGAAAAAATACAAAAACAAAAACAAAATAAAAAAATAAAATCATTTTTTTTGTTGCTTAAACCATACATTTATATCGTAAATAATGGGAAATGCAATGTTAAAAACATTTTAAAAAGTAAATACATTTTTTAAAAATTAATGTTATCATTTCATTGTTTAAACTGACAATTAAAAGTGATTTTGACTCGTTTACTATTTTTTTTATTTATAAAATTTTATAAAATAAATAAACATATTCATTTTTTTTTTAAAATGAACATGTATACACATATTTTAAAAATACTTATTCGCATAAAAATATTAAGGTAAATTTTTTTAAAAAGTCCTCTTATTTTAATATAGGATAGGTATGTTTTGTTACTAATATTTTAAAAAAAAAAAACATTTTCAGGTATATTATAATCAAAATGACCAATTTCGTGTTAATTTAAATAATGAAAATGACCACAGTGCATAAACAAACTTACACAAGTAAGTTCCAAAAATGTCCTCCGTCAACAGTGAGAGATGGTGAATATTTGCACCTTTGTTAAATGACGTAAGCTTCGTGCCAGTTTGATTTTCGCATATTTTCTTTTAGAAATAAAATTGATATCGATATGAAGTATATTTTATGTAAAATAGCCTACAGCGTTTCTTTAGAAAAAAAATACGGGTTGCTTAATAGTATCGGGAGTCTTTAAAATCAATTGATTAAAGATAATTCTGATAAGATTTGCTTGGAAGCCATGCACTAATCAATTCATAAACTATATTACTTCATCCGTGACATACATTACCCATATCCCAGGTCGTGGCGTCAACATACGAGTAACATGTCTTCTCTAATAACTGCATGCCGCTTCCATTACAAGGCGATCCAAAAACTAAGTCAAGAAAATTGAAATTAAAATGAAGCAAGCCAGACTGTTTTATTTGAAGCAACCAAACGTATTGAAAACTACAATGTCAGGTGTATATATATATATATATATATATATATAAATTGTAATGTTTATATAAAGTGTGTAGTAATAAATTCGTTAATATTGTTGAAACATACTGTAAGGAAAATTTGAAAATGAAAAGGTATCTTTTAGCAAAGTGAATTTATACTTACAATTGGGTTTTTGTGAAGAATAAAGACAAAACAAAATCGTAAACTATACCACGCAAATAACTCGATATGCATATATTTTATCTTAGATTATTGTTTATTATTTAGAATATTTTTTTATAATGACTTTCTATTTACTTTTTCGATTACCTTTTTGAAACAAAGAATAAATTAAAACACCGAAGAAGTGTTTAATTGTAGGCAGGACCCATTTCATGTTCCTATCACACAATTGAATTTCTTCATAGTCATACACTTGATTAAATTATGCGTCTGTGTCTGCGATTAAATATTTCATTCTTAAATTTAACTTTCAAAACAAAATTATTGACTTAATGTTTAAAGTATTTTACAAAATATACACATGATTTTCTTACAGTTTAAATAAATTTATTTTGGTGTTTCATACTTCACGGCAAGATAATTTAAGATTTTAGAAAATTATTTTTTGTATTTCCTGGTGTGTTAAATAATTTAATTCCGTGTGGTTTTAGTGCCTTTTAGCGCTAAAACAATAATAGTATACGAAGAAATCATAAATAGGTTTTTCCCAGTGCTGTTTTTTTTCGACGTGTTTGGATGATAGCTAAGCAAAGAGAAATCAAATTTTATCGTAAGTATAAGCTTTTCTATACAGAAAATACCTAATTATTTGCATCTTTAGTTTGGGTTAATTCTTTTCTATTAATGAATTTTTTAGAATTTATTATTTTTTTTTTTTTAAATATTGAATCTTACATAAATCCCTTTTTTACAAAAAAAATTCATTGCACCAAATTGCATTACTGCAAAACGAAGTGACCTTTATCAAAAAGGAATAATAATTACTATGTATTTTCTAAATAAACTGTACAAATGGATATGTCATGTCTAGAGTACACTCCTCCAGGATAAAACATGAACTACTTTTCTTTTGTTTACTGGCGTATTTGTTGACTGAAACAGGTAAGTCTAAAAATGTGTTTTACTATTTTATTTTTTAATCGAAGACACAAATTTTGTTGAATATAAAAAATAAAATACATTTTTTGTAAATAAGCAACAAAACATTGACTTTGACGTGTATTCTTTAATCTTAATTATTTCTTTTTAGAGTTTAATTTAATAATATACGTTTTACAAAAAGGGTGTGCCTTTTAAATTTGTATAAATTTATGCAGCTATTTATGTAAAGTTTGTTTTTAAAAAAAACAAAAAAACAACATCTCATTCTGAGGTTCAAGGGGAAAATGAAATTTGAACTTTGAACTGTTTGCCTCCATCTTACATAAAAGCTAACGTTTGTTTCGTTAGAATACATTTTCATCGTTCCTTAGCCGAATATTCACATTGCAATGGAGAAAAAGATCAGTTTCTACACGGCTACTGTTACAGTTATGTCACAAGTTCGTGGTGGGACGCTAATGTTAGTATCTTAATTGATTTAATTATTTAGCTTCGTTGCTTTTGTGTTCCCTCATATCACCCTTCATTTTATGATTATGTTTCTTCTTTGATATATTTTTGTAACGAAAATGAAAAATATAAGTCATGCATCTAACATTACTTTTATAAATTTTAAGGACAATCATTTGTATGTTAGAGTTAAGCGACGTGTCTTGTTAGGAATGTAATAACTTCAAAACTGTAGACCTAAATTTTATGTAAAAATCGTAATCGTATTTTTAAAAATCGTCTATAGAAATTAAATCAATTAGAAAAATAAGGCGTTATGAATTGAATATCTATTTTTTTTTAAAATTACCCTTACAACTCAGTTTCCAAAGTAGATTCAGAATTAAATTTGGTTTAATAGCACTTTCAAAACAGAAGAAAAAAAAATTACATTAAAATCCAGTACCGAATTGAGCTCTAAGCCATTTGAGATGTTAGGTCCATGCATTCGTCAGTGCCAAATGTGACCATCGCTACCTAGGACATATTTTGGGGCCCCCAAGGAAATTTTGTTATAAGCTGTTGCTGGTGTGGCTTATAAGTCAATCCGGCAGATTTTTAAATACAGTCGATTCCGGTTATAACGATGGCCAAGGGGTTTCCCGAAAAGCGTCGAGATAATAGGGTTGGCGAGATAACCGAGGGGGGATAAGTGGATTCGACTGTATGGAGATTTATAATTTATTTCAAACACACGGTGATGAATATCGATATATTTCCCTTACAGGAAACATGTCTAAAAGAGCTTAATATGACTTTTTCAACGTTGAATTACGGTAATAACAGAGAGCATATATACCTATTTAACAGAACTGTATTTGGCGACGCATCGCTATGTGAGTACCAAAGACTGATATTTCTACAGCACACGTATCAGCCAACCTGTTTGACATTAATATTGACTTAAATTATAATCTTAAGAAAACCATCTTTTTAAATGTATTCAAACATTTACACGTAGCTCATTTAAATGTGTCCAGAAGTCTTTTCATATTTATTTTTAACTTTTTAAAAATGTGTAAGCAAATGTCATGAAGAGTTTCATTTCATTGAATTTATTTTGACAGTTTTAAAAAATAGCAGAGTAAACAATATTTCACTTGAAAGGGATAGACATATTGTGAATAATTATTTACTCTATTAATTACATATATCAATTACTATAAAATATTGCAACGATTTACGCTGTAAATTTTATATCTAATTCTGATATCTAATTTTTTAAGGTAACAAAACATGACAATATATTCTACGAGTTCTTTACAGTGTTGTTGGCTGCATCTAGAGATGACGACCAGGCAGAGTTCGTGTGGTCGGGTACCAACAACGTCATCACTGGACTAACCTGGGATATGAAGGAAACAGTGGGCAGGGCGCAGTGTGTGGCCATAGACCTGGCTACTAACAAGCTGAACAGAGTCAACTGTCATTTCATAACTAAAGCTTTGTGCAACTATGTAGGTATGAATCACAGTGTCTGAATTGGCATTATGTGTTGAACGTACAATATCTACAGAATGTGACTTTCGTGTGTAAGATTACATACATCATTTTACGATTTTAATAATATGATTTGAACACAAATAAAAGGTCTTATAATAATATTGTCATAAAATGATTTTTTTCTACGTATTACTTACTATTTAAGAAAGTGTGACTTTATTGGAATACAATTAATCTTCATGTACGTTTTTTATAAACTTCACTTTAACCTTTACACTTTATTTATCTTTTGGTAATTTTTGGTTTCATAATCTAAGCCATTACTCAATATTATATTGTTAAAAATATTATCAACAATAGTTTTTTAAGTGGGAAAAATATAAACTCAAAATAAAATTATTTAAAAGATAATGATAAAAATATAAACACAAAATTAAAATCATTTAAAAAATTTCCTTTATCCTCTTATTACACATCCACTTATCAGATCACGAATGCCAAAACGACGATCTGAATTGTTCGTGCCCGACTGGATACTATGGCGCTAACTGTGATTTGCGTAAGTAAATTGCATCAATGAGAATGTGTTAACAATTCTCATTTGTGTACGGTTCGATATGAAATTATAAATTTAAATAACGCCAAATTAACTCTATTATACCCATTTATTTTAGCTGCGTGTACAAGTGGGAGATACCATTCTGATCCTTTGGGGGTTGGGGTCGTGGGGCCCTAAGAAATATTCTGTTCGTCAAGCTAATTATTTTAGAAAGCAGCACAACATTTTCTTTTTTTTAAAAGCCTAGGAAAAAAGAATACTGCACCAAAAACGACCACTTAAAATTGTTCAGTAAGAAAATAAATGAATTAAAAAAAATTAATTAAATAAATTAAACTTCAATAATAAGTAAGTATTATTTTTTATTCTGATATATGTTTTTTTCAAAAGTATTAGATTTAGGCTGAAATATATATTTTTAAATCACTTTAATCATTTTTGACTGGTGATACACTAGCATATTTTATAAATAACATATTTTTAGACATTTTGAACACTTTAAACACGACAAATAAATGTTTTGTGTATGGTTACATTCAAGCCCTAAAGCTTTCATACAAACAATATTCGAAAGGAAAAAAAAACTATACTGAAACAAGTCAAACAATTAGAGAATGTAAAATATGGCCAATCACCTCTTTTCTACTTTGATAGGAAAGTGCAAGCATTTATTTTTATTTATTTTTATTTTTTTATTATCATTTTAAAATTTTACCTTTTACAAAAAATATTTATATGAAAAAAAAGCATAAATAAATATACCAGATAGTTAAATTAATATAGTATAAGGTTTAAAATTATTAGCTACTCCAAATTGGTAACTTTAAATATCTTAATAAAAAATGAAATAAAATACAAATTAATATATGTTCTGAGTGTCAAAAATAACTCTCATGTCTATTTAGGGAATCATTTTAAGGGATTGTTAATAAAAATAGAAAATTTTCGCTAGACCTTGATGCGATAATAAAAGTTCACACAGTTAGTAAAACCTCATTTTGCTGTACAACTTATTGCAAACTAGAAGCGCATTTTAACGCCAAGTCTTAATAAGCACCATTAGTGTCATTAAAGGCTCTGGCAAAAAGAAAAAAGAAATGATCAATAATACGTTTACTGTAAGAATACACAAAGATTTAGCTGCTGAAGAAAACATCTTATACAACTATTTAACAATGCGCTACATGGATTCTGTGTAACGAATAAAGTGATAAAAACGGAATAATAGATGGAAATGTGTGTCATATCCGTATATCACTAACAAGATGACCCAGAAGGAAAAATAAATGAAAACAGCGTCTCGCAAGATGTTTGGATAATCATGCTGAAAACTTTCCATTAGAAGTTCGGTTCTATTATGTATATTCTATTACAGTTCGTTACATGTGAATAAACTCAATACATGATTACATTAGAATGTGTCAATGAGAGTAAACTGAAGACTTTACTCTATTACAGTTAGTGACATGTGAATACACTCATTTTATGATCACGTTAAAATTTTTCGAAGAGAGTAAACTGAAGACCTAATTCTATTACAGTCTGTAACATGTGTGATGGAATGTGTCACAGAAACAACGGCAGCTGCATTGAGTGCCTTCCGGGATACGCCGATGAGAACTGTCAAGGCGGTAAAATAAACATTCTGAGATAAGATACATGTTTACAAAATGCATACAGTTAGACGAACTTGTTATGTATGTGTTGTTTTATATCTGGGAGGTCTTATGCCTTTACTTGAGGTTCATATTAGCTTACGGAGAAGAAGATCAGTAATCTTCAAGTGCTATTGCATTCTATGATAATGATATTTCGTGAGAAATAGTATTTGTTAGTATCAAATTTTAAATCAAAGACTTATGGAAGTTAAATTTCTTCACGTGCAAGATATCTACAAAATTAGCCCACATTTACTTAAGCAAAGTATCTTTCGTCAAAGGGATAATAGATAGAACATAGTTGCTAGAAGATGTAAAATAACGTTTTCAAACAATAATTCATTACGTTGTTTTTTATTCCGATTCACACATTGCGGGACAAGTGATTTTTGTATTTAAAATCTCTGTCATTAATAAACACGGCGGTGTATCAATAGCGTACTTTGAAATTTTTTTTTTATTATTTTAGCAAGATAAATGGTGTTTTTAAAAGATTTTAGATTATTTGTGGTTTATTCCATTATGGTTTGCATTTTTTTTAAATGTTTCTTGTATCTTATACTTAGAGACGTGTAATTGTTTTTTGGTCTTGTTAAGCCTGATTTCTCTTCCAGTCGTTATGTGGGAGCGTACAAGCTAATGGTATACGGATGTTCATGTATACTTTTTTTAACAAAAACCATAACGATTAGAATATTTTGCTGTTGGCGGTAGTCGTCTTTTGGTTGAAGGGATACTTAATTTCTGCTTGTAAATCTCTTCTTATTGGTGTATTCCACAGCTTGTTCCGACACGTGTAATTTGTCGTTATGTGAGCGTTACACAAGGAAGTGCACACACGGGTGTGAGAGCGGTTGGACTGGAGGAACATGTAACGAAAGTAGCAAACACTTTTCTGTTATCTTGATATGTTAACTTATTTCTAAATAAGTTATACAATCTGTATCAAACAATATTTTTATTAAACTGGTCCTATGTATATATATATATACATATATAGATATATATAGATTTATATAGAGAGAGAAATTAAACTCGTCACGTTTGTAAAAGCATCGTTATCCCACTTCACGTGTATGTGTTTTGTTGGATTTTCAAGGTGTTAATTATCTTTTGAATACAATTTCTTTTGTATATGATTGAATACTAATCAAAAACTACTTGTGATGATTTTTACAGTAATACTTAATTTTTTCAATTTAAATATTCAACAACTGTTTATGAATATTGTATTTCTGTTTATTTTGTAAATTATAAAAAGCTGTTTTTCAATCTGAAAGTGAGTTTTTATTTCATTATCTTTATGCTTGTGTAGCGTGTTTTTTCTGTGCCGGGGACGGTAGCTGCACGCAAGAGGATCACATATGTTACAGCGATTGCGAGAACCGATTCAACGAAAACACGTGCAGCTATAGTAAGTGTCTGTCACGAACCAAATGTATGTCTAAACAAACTGCAAATATATAAACCGCATGGGTATCAAAGTTAATGTTTTCCGTTTTGTTTTCTTTTTTTTTTGTTTTGGTTTTCCTTTTTCTTTTTTATAGATTTTTATGTGTGTT
The DNA here is from genome assembly GCA_002072015.1 of Radix auricularia. Classification (NCBI taxonomy): domain Eukaryota; kingdom Metazoa; phylum Mollusca; class Gastropoda; family Lymnaeidae; genus Radix; species Radix auricularia. The sequence goes on along the minus strand of MUZC01004468.1, from coordinate 1,263,640 downwards.
ATTTTGTTGTTCTTGCTTTTTGTGTGGATATTTTTAACTTTTGACAGAGCAGGATTTACCCATAGTGATATAAATATAAACTAGATGCCCGCGGTGAAGCATACGCCGTAGATTTGCTCATAGATAGTGCAAAGAAAGTTGGTGGATGAACAGATACAAACTACATCACGATAATTCAGAACATCGCGAATGAAGCTCAGATGCGGGGATAACTGCGATGCATTGTTAATCTGGAAACACGTGCACTGTGGTTAGCCATATGCAACCCCGCACCTCCCTAGCTTGCAAACCATATACTTATTGGCTAATGTGATTCATCAAGCTTATTTCCACTCGTCTTGTGCTTGTTATGGTGATCGAAAAGATCGTGGGAACTGAACGGACATAAACACAAACATTTTTAAAATTTTTAAAAAATAATGTCTTTACCTGGGGATTGAACCTGTGACCTCCGGAATCAAAGAGAACAATGGAAAGGCAATGTGGCTCAGTCGACTGTAGGAGATACCAAAGTGACTGAGAGCACAGGAGTGATTAGGTACACATTACTATGGGTACACACAGTTGCGCATTCCTGGAGAGCGAGGAAGGGCACCTAAAGTGTTCATTTTATGAAATTAATTGTTGAGGAAAGTTTATGACTACTTTTCTGTAACTGAGCGCAATGAAAAGCACGAATATATTTGCAAATTCATGTTCAAAAAAAAAAAAGTTGGAAAGGACAAAGAAGGGAATAAAGACAAACATTTTTAAAAACTGAAAAAAGTAATGTCTAAGCTTGGGATTTAACCTGCGGTCAGACAGCGTACTTCTTCGTTACCGGCATGGTCGGACCATGATGAGAATTATATACATATAGATGCTCCTATGAAATGTGTGTGTGCGCCTATTTGTACACATTTTATGTTTCTCTTATAAATCGTTCACTCCTTCCACATTTTATAGATATTATAGAATTAGATACAATCATTTTTTAATATTGGTATTTAGAAATCATTGCCCCTCTAGACTATATTACTACATTTGAAAACAAAATGAAAAAACGGCTTTAAACAGCACAGCATTGATTCATAGCAGCGTACAGGCAACACATGAATTATTATAGTGCACCAGGAACTCTTATTTACGACTTCATTTATTTTCAATAAACGAATTCGTTTGAATTCTCTAAGGATCATCCCTCTCTTATGTTTACTTTACTTTCAACCAATGCTAAATCCTAACCCACGTTATTTCTTTTCTTTGTGCTCTGATTTCCTATTCCAAGTGATGGACATCCAACAGCACGGCAACGAGGTTGTGTACGTCGTAACCCTGCTGACCGTGGTAGCGGTCGCCTTGACGGTCATTGCCCTGTTGATGCGGAGGAAGGAAGTGTCTGCTTCGAGCTACACGAGGCGCCCCACCCTCAGCAGCGTTTCTTTCCCAGGGACTTCTCTGTGACTCTGTCAGCAGTGATGACGTGTTAAACGGAGGAAAAGCAGTCCAGAAAATATTTTATGAAAACATGCAATAAGACGTTATAAGATTTGAAAGTTAATAAAGAAAGAAAAAGGTTGACTAATTTCAACAATATGAATGTCATAAAAAATGTGTGTGTGTGTGTGAGTGTGTGTGTGTGTGTTTGTGTGTGTGTGTGTATATATATATAATTGTATGTATGTGTTTGTGTGTATGATTATGATTGCTTTTTGGGGGGAAAGGAGGGGTATTTATCGGAGCGTTTAATTGTGTATATTTCGTAGAAAGTTTAATGATACAAATGAATGTTCTTAGATTTTACAGTTGTGAAATATGGAATCAGAAATTTACTTCAAGATTTATAAACAAGTAAAAGAGTTATCTTGCGCTAATAAACTGCTATACATCATCACCACGTCATTGCTAAAATCCTTGTCTCATTTATTTCAAACTTTATTTTTTTATTGACCTATTTGGTTCCGCCCCCCCCCCCCAAATAAAAAAAAATGTAACCTTTAAAAAAAATTAATTTCCTTTATTTTCTTTATTATTTTAAATTGTATTCAATTATTGCACTTAGTAGTCTTTTGGGGTAATTTTTTAAAAGTATATTTCTTTTATTTGTTGTTTAAAGTTGTTTCTATATAAATGTGCATTATTTCCAAACATCCATAGCATCATCAATTTTAATTAGTAAAACAAAACGTTTCATTCACTTTAGCCAGGATAAGTATAATACACTTTTTAGTTGAAGAAAAACGTTTAGTAGCTTGAAGTCAACCAACACTAAATTTTGTACCAATAGGATTCTTCCAAACTTTTTTTTTGATTGGGGGGGGGGGGGGGAACAACAGTTTGAGTTGTAAGGACTTTTCCTTACTTATATAGATTTTTACTTTTCGCTATTAAAAAAGGATGCAGCAAATTCCTTTCTAAAATTTACACCAAAAAATGTCATTAAGTTGCACACAAGTGGTAGTCAGTGGAACGGATGTTATGTTTTCTTAATTTCGGATGTAAACAATAATTAAATTGGTGTTTCTATTTCTGAAAATTCGATGTTTATGTATTTAATATTTTCAACTAGAAATTGTGTCAAAATAGTAGAATCCATCTCTGGCACAGATTAAATTAAATCTGATAACAAATAATTAAACAAAGAGCAGTAATCTCATAGTTTTTATTTTTAAAATTTATTCAAAAATTATTAACTTTGTTTTGTAGTTATGTAGAGAAAAAAAAACAATAATATATCATACTATATGATTCAGAAAAAAATTCAGTAAAATTTGTTTAACTTGAAAAATCAATATATAAGATAATAATAAATAAAGTTTGTTTAGCTTTTCAACTATTTTTTTAATGATCTGAGTTTAAAAGTAGGGACCTCTTAATAATATTAATCAATGTACTGATTGTTGAAAGCTTGCTGATAGATGATTGCCGTAAGCGTAAGTAAAAAATCTCACTTTCATATTAGGCTATATTTAGAGCACATAATTATATGGGATACGATAGATATGCTTAACAGCCATTAAAATTTATTCACACACACACACACACACTGACACACATACACAGCGAAACACACACAAAGACGCACGCACACATAGACTCACTCAAACAGAGACACAGATAAACAGACACACACACACAAACACACAGACATACACAGAAAAGCAGAGACACAATCACATACACATAAAATATATATTTATATATCTTGATATTTACATAAATCTACACGAACAGTTTTAAAGTCAAGCTAAAACTACTTGTATTCAGCCAGCAGAACTTGAACGCACAGACAGCCCGTGTGTGTTGTTTCGTTGTGTAAGTTTATATTCACTTTCACTTTTCTGGATACTTTGGATTTCACCGCGCAAGTTCCTTCATTTTTTATTTTTATTTTCGTTTTATTTGTGTATTGTATGTTCGTTGATAAAGGCTCTTTGCCGAAACGTTCGCTGTTTTGTTTCGTCCGGTCAGGCTAACCCTTACCTTGTTTACCTCTATTCCATTTAAGTTTATATTCGGTAGTAGTCATATGATTTACACAGACGAATAGTTGTTAAAAAAAAAAGTAAAGTTTACTTTTTAGATCATGCTGCTCTGTGGAGCAAGTAGTTCAGCTTACCCGCGTTTTTATAGCCAAGGAATAAGAGACACAATGCTCAGCTGACTTTCTCCCCCAACTGATGTCGGGTTCCCTTCGGAGCTTGGTGTACTCAGGGATGTCTAAAAATACTTTTGTTTTAATAAAACTTTCTAAGTAGAAACTTGGAGATACGTAGCGACACCTGAGCTGTCATTTGTTTTTAACATGTATTAATATTTTATAATATTTTTTTAAATTTATAAATTGTTATAGTGATATGAAATTCATATTTTGCATAAGGGCATTTTAAAAGAAATGTTTCTTTAAGATTATTAGCTAAAGAATACTTTGAAATTAATTATATAGAAAAGTGACACATATTTTAAATCCGCTAATGGTATTAAGTATTCGTATCTAAATACTTATATGGCAAAATGTTAAAATTGTATTTTAATTGTTTCAGGGGGTAAAATAATCTATGGAAGATGAAAAAATCCTCACAATTACTGAAAGCTGAAATTATTTTACTCTGTGCGACATTTAGTTTACTTTTTCAGAGTGGTGAGTAAAAACCATTTAAAGAGAAAATACGACACTTGGGTGAAATGTAATAAGATGCATATATAAATCGCTAGGTTCTAGATAACCGTCGGTCTTGTTTTACCATTTGCACCCAGTGTTATTATCGTAGATCTAATAAATCTCTCCTTCTATGATGGTACTTGGTATCTTCTCTCAAACAATGGGTATTACATATTGGGTTTTGTTACAGCTTTTTGTGACTAAAATTTATCAAAATTGACAATTTATAACCAGAGAAACAAAATGTCCATGTTTCGGGTAGTATTGGATCCTAAAACTACGAATATTCCGAATAATATAAAGTATTTGTAATATCAGCTAGCGATTAGCGAGTTTGGTCCTCAGGGTATCAAAAAAAGTGGTTGTGGTGGGTTTGACCCAAAATTTCGGTCGTTAAATACATTGTGGTCTTAATTAATGATGTTTCATAAATGCGTTTAAGATATTCAGGGTTTATTTTAGTACCATTGTAATCGAAGGGGAAAAAAAGTAAATTCAAAGAAGACTGTATAATTTTTCTCTGCTTTAGGAATATTTTAGAATCAATATGAAAATTGTTAACAATTATAGCGTTCATCGAATTGATCTCTGTGCATTTCATTTGTCCAAACAGCTCACAGCGCACATTGCAGTAGTGATAATTCGATGCAGTTCCTCGATGGAGTGTGTTATGGTTCTGTTCACACTAATTGGTTTAATGCCCCCGTGAGTGGTTCTTTGTACAAGAGTAAGAATGTAAAAACGGTTATACAGTTAGTCCAGCGTAGTTATAGTATTTAATTAATTTATCTTTAATTTAATTTTTTAATTCTTCAGAAATAAAACATTCATTGTAAAAATTATACAGTGTATACGCCTATTAAAAAAATACAACCACTAATATAAAAAGCAGGTTAAAATTATTTTTTAAACATACATATCATATATATAATTTTAAATATGTAATATTTTTTAAGATAAATAATTCATTTTTTAAATTTAAATTAGCTTCATGAAATATAATTTTGTCAAATGTTGAAATCAGGCAAATATTTTGTTTTCGATTAACCTCATTATGTTTATTATTCGCAAATATCTTCATCATCATCACTCACCTGATCTTTGTGGTCGTCAAAGGGGAGCAGATGGATACATTTGTAGACAAGGATATCCCCATTAGCCTATTGGCACATTTGAAGACAAGGATATCCCCATTAGCCTATGAACACATTTGTAGACAAGGATATCCCCATTAGCCTATGGACACATTTGCAGACAAGGATATCCCCATTAGCCTATAGACAGATTTGTAGACAAAGATATCCCCATTTGCGTATGAACACATTTGAAGACAAGGATATCCCCATTAGCCTATGGGCACTTTTGAAGACAATGATATCCCCATTAGCCTATGAACACATTTGTAGACAAGAAAAAATATCCCCATTATCCTATGGACACATTTGTAGACAATGATATCTATGGACACATTTGTAGACAAGGATATCCCCATTAGCCTATGGACACATTTGTAGACAAGGATATCCCCATTAGCCTAATGTTAGCCGCGGCCAATAATTCATTAAACCTCTGCCATATCCATTCTTTTCTGTTGTCAAGCCTAATTTTCCACTGTCATTCCATTTGCCGGTCCCTTCTTCGGTGCCTTGAATGATGATTCTCGACAGGCTCTAATATCAATTGATAAGACGCAAAATGTCAAAAAAAAATCATGTGCTGTTACATTATAGCATGGTGGCTCAAAAAAAATAAAGAAATGCAAACAGGTTTTTACTATACATTTATTACAAACGTTTTTTTAAAAAATAATACAAAATTAACATATGTTTCTTTTTAAATAATCCAAAGAGTGCGTGCAAAGAACAGCTGAGCATGAATTTCTCCACTTTCAATGAAGGGAAAAACGCTAAACACGCACATTTACTCGACAATTCGATTTTTGGTCGCTCTGGACTTGGTCAGTAGAAAAACTAAGTTATCCTATTAAACACAATTTTATTATTTATTTTTCCACTATTACACACACACAGACACACGCACACTCGCACACATATACACATACACACACAGAGAAATAGCTTACAGGATATTTGTATTTTCCAAATTTAATAGAATTTAACTTTTATTTATTTATTTTTCTATTTTTGTTACACTTACTGTAGCGGTAGCTTAGGAAAAACGTTTGAAACATATTTGTAATTATACATTTATATGCATACACACACAACTATACACACAAACAAATATAAATATATATTTATATTAGGGCAATTCACAATTAATTTAACTTTAATCGCTAACAATTAACTAAATACACTTTATTAAACTGCGTAGCGTTTTCCGTGAACATATTGCTAGTAACATTCATACGCTTACTACGCGTTTAATACAAGTAAAAATGTATTTGTTTTATTTATTTTTTAAACGTATTTATTCTTTAAAATAATTTTTATCCTGATTTCATTGAAGTCAACTAAAAAGTCTTTTTTCCAGGCTTGTCAACGGGAAGCAATATATATAACTATACATGTATATATATATATATATATATATTACGGCGTGACTGGATATAGTTTTTTACTATTTACCGGATCCGAATAGATTTTCCCTAATAATTGCCTGATCTGGATTCCAGATCTGGATATATCCACAATTAAATGTAAGAGCTAAGGGATGTATTTTACTACTTTATATTTACAATTTAATACTATCAATTAATTTACTACTTTCTATTTATAATTTAATACTATCAATTAAAATACTCAATGCAATACATATAGAGTATCTGGTATCGTCAAAAGTAATTTAATCGTTAATTCTTTTTTGCGAAACATCAAGAATTTTTTTTTTTAATTTCCGCAGACCTATTAAGATTATATGTATATAACAAACATTTTAATTCAACTCAACACTTGTTCCTTTTTAAATAAATGTTTTTTTATTTTTTAAAAATTCTTTCTCTTACAAGTGTTTTATTATTTTAAGAATATAATTTGACATCCAAAAACTATTATTTGATTTTTTAAATTATAATTTGTGCAGTGTTTTCATTGATAAACGTTTATAAGAAAGGTTAAAAGTATACCGTAGTTATTTCTATATCTGGAAAGAAAAAAAGAAAGAAAGAAAGAAAAACCCGGTGGCATTAGTATTTAAAGAAACAAATTTGTTATAAGAATATTTAAAGAAATATATTTGGAGCAAAATAAGTTTTAATTTCTTTTCTACAAGGAAGCCTACTAATGCTAAAAAATACTAACTATTTATGAAACTGTACACATGCGGGTTTTTTATATATAATTGATGTTCCTTCAAACTGTGTACGCGGCTGCACGGCCGCCTAAATTTTGACCGAAACCGCGCAGCAGTTAAGAGGTACCGCGAAGCTAATTCGGTAAAATATTGCATACAAAAAAATGACGCTCTGCAAATTTCAGACGGGTTCTTGTTGTCTTTTCCATTTCGCACACTGGCCAACGAAACTTATAGGGAACCTTCGCTGTTTTGTATTATTAATTTAAAATAGACTTAATAAAGGTTTATTGTTTAATAATATCCCCCAATTTAATGACAAAGTAAATGTAAATAAACCTTTCTAAATGAGAATCATGGTTATTGATTTATTTCTTAGTCGGTATGGAAAAAGTTGATTTGATTTTTATTAATGTGTCACAATTTTGTTTAAATTGTTGTATAAATCGATACATAGAGTGTTATCCTGCCTATTTACCGTGACTAAATTTAATTTTAAGAAAAGTTATTATTATTGAGGTTATTATTCTTTTTGAATTGAAACAAACAAATGAACAATAATTATTAACTTGCACCCCTCTTTTCACTTTAGTCTTTGTTGGAGCCAAGAAGACATTGCAAGACAAAAACTTCCTCTGGTTTAATACGAATGCTGAGGTAACACAATTGAGCATAGATAGAATATCACCGGGTGAGCCCAAGTGCTTGGCGCTGCAAACAGAAGCAAGAAGGGTGTACACTAGAATTTGTTCCCAGTCGCTGGAATCGTTATGTGATTTTTACGGTTTGAGTTCTCTTTCTTATTTTGCTCTGATTTTGATGGAAATCACCATTGCTTTGTTCTACATGTTTGGGAGAATTTAGTTTAGAGGTTACCAGTTGAAAACAGCGCATGACAAAACTCAAAAAAATAAAAGCTCTCTCATAACGACTCACTTGAAGATTGCAGAGGATTGCATCAATCTATGATAATTTTATATTGGCGGTTTACCGTAAAGGCATAGCCCACAACTTGAAAATGTTAAACACAAATATAATAGACTATTATAGATTGAACTGCCACTCAATTTTAGACATGTTTATAGCAGTTGACGCAATGGCTTATGATTGGCTTAACACATATAATTTTTAAATGAGTTTAGAATGGGGGCGTTATGAATATTGGGACAAAGACTTGAGGTCTATCTTGTGATTTGCCGCCGTATGAACTCTGTTGGTGTTGTTTTCAAATATGTAAAGTAAAAAGATAGTAAAAAAAGATAGTTTAAAAAACAAAGTTTTTACTCTAAATCAATTATGTGTGAGACTAAATGTGTGTTCAATATAATACCCATAGCGCGACAGACTAGCGTAAACATGTACATGCTTAATAGAGATAATATAAAAATTCATTAATTTAATTAGAGCACATTTTAACAATAAGAACTTTTGAAAGATAATTTTTATCGTCACCACAAGCCGGCTTGTAAAATTTCAGCTTGATAAAAAAAGCGGGAAGTGTTTTAAAAACGCATTTAAACGTTTTACGAGATACAATCAAACAGACGCTGCGTGTTAATAAAGTAGATTTAAAAATACAAATATTTTGTTTACGCTCTTATTTCTGCACTCGTATTTTTAAAATTATAAACGAATTACCTCGTACTATTTTTCTTTTATATTACAGAAAAACGTTTATTTGTTTGAAAAATATACTTCACTTCATTCAGGATGAGAAAACACTATGTGCATTTAAAAATTTCTCATAAATTTCATTTCAAACCTTATAAGCTTTCAAAATTTTTATGATTGAAGCTAATTTAAAGTTTTAAAAGTTTTAACAGCGGCATACACAGTTAATTAATTTCGTCAGCAACGCCTTGCAGATTGTCCAAAGACATGTGGTGGTAACGGAGCATGTGACCTAAAGAATCTCCATTGCCCCTCTTGTAAGCCAGGATGGACAGGGCCAGATTGTCAAGCTTGTAAGATATGTTCTATTTTATTCACGGCGGCCGCACTGACACACAATGTTTAACATTGCAATTCACACGATGGTATTGGAATTGTTTATGTGTCGTACCACCTACCGAGACTTTCATCTGTTTTAAACGTGGAAATGTGTTTTACGAACGGATATTGCCACAACCTTTTAAAACTAAATCATGCACCAAACGTTCAGTGATTCGAACAGCCTTGAAAGAGAACGTGCTGATTTATTGAAATACTTTTTTTTTTTTTAATGAATAGGAAATAAAACAAACTGGACACTGTTTTAATTTTCTAGAAATATATTTTCAAATATTGATGATCTTAATTGATAAATTAATTGATTCACTCAGCACGTTTATTTTAAGGTTTTGTGTCATTAAATGTGTTGATTTTTTAGTCTGATAAATTCGACACTCCGCTAGTCAAATTAGGATTTATAAGAAGTAATGGTATAGATAAACGATAAAATAAAATATGTCTTTGTTATTTCTTTAAACTGAAAAAAAAAACCGAAGATAAACTCTGTCTTATAGTAAAATAAAGACACTTTGCATTTTAAAATAGATTTATTTAAGTATCCTAATTCATGTATTAATTTAAAGAAACAACCTTTACATTTATATTAATTAAAATTTTAAGGCCAATTAGATCGATAGTTTTCATGCATTTTTACATGTCATCCTCACAACAGTGTGCCCCGAATCGTGTGCTGAGAGTAAAGACTGCAATCAGATAACCCAGGAATGCATTAAAGGTTGTGTTCCAGGAAAATATGGATCCCAGTGTGACTTAGGTCGGAAACTATACTCGTCTTTCTTTTTTATACTAACGTGTTGTTTTTATACTGCGTGATTTTTATTCAGAAAATGCATAGATTGCATGATCACTTAATGGCTATTACTTAATTAAATAATGGTAGTTCATTTAGTTTTTATGTTATTTCAAATTGTCGCCAGTTTATATATATATAAAATTAATAATAATATTAACCAGATTTTATATTCATACATCAAATTTTGTGCTCCTTTTAGAAAAACAGAAACACGTTTTTGCTACTAGATCACAGGAAGGGATGCATTCTTAGTCTAGCCAAATGTTACTGAATTAAACTACAGACTAGGAAAATAATTCCTCTGTGATGGCTCTGAGAAGAAATTATAAGACCTGTTTGAATGTATTTCTTTTCATTTGTAATGATTTTTTTCCAAGTGGTAAATGTAGCCTAGTTCTTCTCATTATTTATTTATCTCTTCAAGCCATTCTATGTTGACAGATTGTTCAAGCTCATGTCTCCAATGTAGCCGTGATGGGATCTGCACTGTTCCAAGTAAGTATTTTGTACACGTAACCCCTATGAAATGAATATATTGCCAACATTGCACTTTTAAAAGGAGTAAATTGTGTATGTACTCGTCGTTTCTTGTAGTTTGCTTTGTCATAAAGGTCCGCACTAAAAGTCCTCGATATAGTTTTGTCAAAATTAAATAATATTATAATTTTTAATTATTTGAAATTAATTACAAAGTATATACATTTTAAAAAAAACTATAATAGAAAAAAATATATTTTAAAGCAATTATAATAATAAATATATAAATAATTAAAAGGTATATCTTATTATAAAAATATAAATGTGTTAACATTTTCTAAATCCTTTTTGTTTACTCGTGATGCCTGGTTGAGACCTTGCCGTAAAAATTTCGGATCGCTTTTTAACCAATTTCCTCGTAGGCTAGCGAGCTGAAACGAAACTTTGCAGGCAGACTCATGGCAATGATAAAAATAATGTATCAAAATTTCAAACCATTGGAACGTAATGTAATTAAAAAATTGAATTTTTAGATTCTTAATTTATCTCTATGTAACAAAATAATTTTTTAGATAAAGTGTCGTTGTGCATATTATATTGAACGACCTTTCTTTGTATTACTTTCCTGTTGCGCTGTGCGGTGCGTATTAATTTTACGATACCTGTGTAAAATATAGTCCCGATCTGTAAACGTGAATGCAAGTAATTGCTAATCTGTCTCGCGGTGGGCACTATGTTAAATATGCTTTTATTATCCTTTCCCTGTAATAAAATCTAGCTGAAATTTAGCAGACAGACTGTAGAAGTTTTTTTTTTATATTATAAATCATTTACATATTTGAGACATGACTAAAACAATGTTTGTATTTTCGTTCGATGAGTTCGATAAGGAACATTTCTTTAGTTATGTCTCGTATATGGAGAGTTTATAGTCAGAAACTTGTGTTTTTTACGTTTTTTTAAACATATAATTTTACTCTTTGACTTAGAATGTTTGAATTATTTAGACATAGTAATAGAAGCTAAATAATACAAATACTAACCTCAATAATTTCAAGGGATAAAATTTTATCTGAATGTATCCCAAGTACAGACCTTGTAGAAGCTCTAGCTACCCGTCCTATCTCCTAAGTCCCGCCTAATAATCCCATCCAACCAGACCACGTTTTTGTCTAGAGTCCGTCCAGAGTCTATTCGTCCCCTCTGCTATCCGTCAATTAATCCATTGACGTTCATATAATAATATATATACTAATATATATATATATGTATATTAGGGCTGTTATCGATTAAATTAAATTTAATCGTTAACTTTTGAAAAATCACCGATTAATAAATCGATAATTTTGTTAAGCTAAAAATAAATATGTATGACGTCATTAAACTGAGAATTGTAAAGGAAGTAATAAAAACGGGCAATTAGCACTGAAAACAAGTTAAATAAAATATTAAAGTTGAGGAACTTGAATGAAAATTTCAAATTAATTTTATAAATACAAAAGTAATACAGCTGTATAGAAATTGTTTGATGATTAGTAAAAACATAAAGATCATCTTTTTATCCCAAGTGGTTCGAAAGCTATGATTTTTTTTCTAAGACCTCATAATCTTTTTTCTTTCACTATTTCGTTTTCCTTCACATTTTGTGCCCTTTTATTGCATTTTTTAAAATGCCCATAACCTAAGTATTTAATTTAATTAACTTTTAAGCACGTACTATTGATAGGGGATATATATAAGTAGTTCAATATAATGTCAATGAATTTAAATTTTGTTATTGTTAAATAGTTAAAAACAATTTAAAACAAAATATCCTTGTCCTTATAAAAAAGGTTATTTCAAAGTATACTCTTACTGAATTCCCTTAACGGAGAAGTTTGTACGTAAAAAAAAATATAATAAAATTAAAACCATTATTAATTATTTATTAAAAAAACAAAAACATTTTCCTATTTTTAATCACTATTTTATCGATTAAAATAATTTTAATCTATAAAATAATTTACCGATTAATCGAGAAATTAATCGGTAATTTCCGCAGCCCTNTATATATGTGTGTGTGTGTGTGTGTGTGTGTGTGTGTATGTATGTAAGCGCTTATTATCGATTAATTTAAATTTAATCGTTAACTTTTGAGAAATTATCGAATATTTAATCGATAATTTTGATTAAAGCTAAAAAATAAGAAGTATGACGTCATTAAACAGAAAAATTCAAGGGAAGTAACAAAAGCAGGCGATTTGCATTTTTAAAATTTAAATATAAGTAGCTCAATATAATGTCAATGAATTTAAATTCTGTTATTGTTAATTAAGTATATAATCTACCTTATAAAATAGCGTTTTTTAAAGTTAACACTTTAAAAAAAAAAATTTAATGGAGAATTTTGTACATTAAAAAAAGAAACTATTTTTAAAAATTAATAATTATTTATTTATTTATTTATAAATCATTGACAACAGCAGACGTTACAATTGTTCATTTCAATTAATATTTCATCGATTAAAATAATTTTAATCGATCAAACTTTTTACCGATTAATCGAGAAAATAATCGATAATTTATGCAGCCCTAATATATATATATATAAACTATGTTTTTTTAGAAATTAACCTTTTGAAAAACGTTTCGCTCATAAAAATTATAATTTAAATACACATATAATAAAAAAGCTATTTGAACCTTTTTTCTTGTGTTTGTAACAGGGACAACCACAGAACAGTCTACACCAACTACTACAAAAACGACTTCGACTACCACAGAAACGTCTACACCAACTACTACACAAACGACTTCGACTACCACAGAATCGTCTACACCAACTACTACACAAACGACTTCGACTACCACAAAAACGTCTACACCAACTACTACAATATCGACTTCGACTACCACAGAAACGTCTACACCAACTACTACAAAAACGACTTCGACTACCACAGAAACGTCAACACCAACAACAACATTGTCAACGACTACTACAGAAAAATCTTCCTCAACAAAAAAAACAACATCGAGAACTACAAAAAAGACTTCACCAAGTACAGTATCATCAACGACTACTACAAGAAAGTCTTCACCAAGTACAAAATCATCAACGACTACTAAAAGAAAGTCTTCACCAAGTACAATATCATCAACGACTACTACAAGAAAGTCTTCACCAAGTACAAAATCATCAAGGACTACTACAAGAAAGTCTTTACCAAGTACAAAATCATCAACGACTACTACAGAAATGTCTACTCCAGCAACCGAAATGTCTTCGAGTACTACCCAAAAGACTACGCCAACAACTGAATCATCTTCGACTATTGAAGCAATATCGTCGATAAGTACAAAGTCTTCTTCGACATCTACCAAACCAAGAACTGTGTTAACAACTAGAAGCCGCTCGACACAAAGTACGGCTAAATCTAAAGCTTTAACTTCTCGTACGACAACTTTAAGTAAACAGTTTTTTTTTAAAGATATATCTCTTTTTTTTCTTAAAAATAAAAAGGAACTAATAGATCTATATACTAATCAATTAAATGTGATAAATTGGTAAAAAAATATAACAAGTACAAAAATTAAAATCATTCCATGTGGGTTTTTTTTTTCTTTTTTTTTTTTTTTTTGAGAAATGGGTACATGATAATGCTAATGACTCAAGGAATTTTAATCACATATTTTTAATTATAATTTTTTTTTTTNAAATTACAATCATAACAATTGTTAATCGGTCTTTTCAATTTGTCTATATGAGACTTAGAAAATGTAAACGATAGCTTTGAGGTTTGATAAAATAACATCCGGCATCAGTTACCATCTTTGTGTTATTTTTAAAAAATATCAAGACATTTTTTTAAATATTTTGTTTTAGTTGTCAGGGGTGGAAAATAATAATTTAACAAGTACAATTATAAAAAAAGATATATATTACCATATGTTTGTCTCCTACGATGTACCTTTAAATAGTTTAAATAATCTTGATGTCTACAGGATCGCCACGCTGTGATGAAAAGAATTTGACTTGTCATTGTCCAGACGGCTACTACGGACTTAAGTGTGATCTGAGTAAGTGACCTGTAAGTGGAAACAATATCATCTTCCGTTCTTCATCATCGTGCGTTGTGCAAAAATATGTTTGAGTTTGTTTTCTGTTTTTTTTTTCTCTTACAACTATTGCTTGATTTTTTTTTCTTTTTATAGATAATACAAATTTAAATTTAATTATATTTAGCTAAATCTGCAAGGAAATAATTTAATACATACATAATACATATTTATATACATTAAAGCTTAGCAATATCACAGATTATTTTTTTTTATAATTAAAAAAGCAAAAACCTCATTTTTTTCTATTTTCACACTTTTTCTGTTGATTATAATTCTAAATTATGGGAACCTTCCTAATAACCTTAAAACACCATAATGAATCTATATGCTGACGTTAAGATACTAACGCTATTGAACCTTAAAAACAAATGCTTAAAGTGATATAAAAACGTGACACTGTTTTCATTGTATCTGTTTTTAGAAGAAAAAAAAACAGAAATCGGCCTTAAAAATTATAGAACTATGAAATACGATGACGAAAAAAAAGCTAAATTGAAATTAATTCTCGTTATAATGTTTGAAATTATGAAATCCAGGCAATTTAAGAAATTTGCTTTTTGTCTTGGACAAAAGTGCCTTATTCAAAGACAATTTTCAGAATATGATGCATCAGCTAACAAAATATGACCCAATGAGCCAACTAAAAAGTTAATCTGCTTAAAGATAACAGAAATAATAAATTTCAATAAGTTTAAGCCTGGAGGTGTTACAATAATAAACATCACACTTACGAGGCATTACTGCATTGGGCTTTGGCCATGGATACCCAGCAACTTCGTGTTGTCCGGCCAAGGCCGAAATACAATCATTAGCTGTAAGTACTTCGGGCTTTGGTCGGACTTGTCGGCAAATGCGTGAAATAGCCGGCCAAATCACGAACTGTTTGAACGTTGGCCTATATATATATATATATATATACAAACATAAATATATATATTTACACATTTTCTTCACAGTGTGTTCCGATACTTGCAATTTGACGCTGTGCGATCGACTTACAATGGTATGTTATCACGGATGTGAAAGGGGTTGGACCGGAATGTTGTGTAATGAAAGTAAGCATATGTAATCAATAACAATAAATGTTTATTTTTATCGAAACGTACACACAAAAATGGCTATAATATACCACAATGGAGTAAATACTAAGTTAAATATTTGAATGTTTTAAAACTTAATTTCAGCTCCAGTTAAAAATTAAACCATATTTAAAATAAATGTAATATTTTCTAATGTTAGATACATTTTAGATACTTTGGAATGTGGGAAAAGAAGATAAGAATCTAAATTAATAAAGTTTGAATAGAAGATATTATAAAATATATATACCACAATAAATATCACCCCAAGTACTAACACTAAAAAAAACCCACCAAAATTCACTTTTATCTGCTTCATTTGCGTGGAAAAAAATAAAGATTTTTGATATCTATCTTAAATAAATGTATATTATTACATTAACATATTCAGAGAGCACATGCATACATACTGCATATTGTGATGAATAAGACGACTTTTTAACCACTAAGCATCTTCTCAAAAGTGGAGGGTCGTCTTATATGTAGGGAATCGTTTTATCGTAGGTGTAATTGTTTATGAAGTTCAGCAACCATACCGTAATACAGTACAGTCAGAGGCGTTTGTGTCACCCGGTGCGGTAGCTCATCGTCTCACCATATCAGAACTTGATACAAAGAGCTCCTCCGAGTTTTCCAGTGCCCAATAAGGGGAACATACAGAATTTTACATTTTGGTGTCACCCCCCTGAATGTCTCACCCGGGGTGGACCCCCCACCGCACCCACCTAATGACGCCACTGAGTACAGCAACAAATGGCTAACAGTCACGACCTTGCCATGTCTTCACCTGCATTAATAATTAAAAATGAATCCATTTCCTAACTAAACATATTTAAGAAAGATATATGGTCCGATACGGCTATAATAGTTTAAAACTTTTATTTCAACAGGAAAAGTAAGGAAGATAAGGGGGGGGGGCGTCTTTTACACACAGTTGTCTTTTAGGCCGGAATATCAATCATGTTTGTGTTCCTAAAATGTTAATTCTATTTATTGTTTTCAAAGCATGACAATGCTTTTGATGGAAACTACATTTCGTCATCTATTAATTACATTGTTTGTGTGGCTCTGTAGGTTGTTACCACTGTGCTGGTGATGGTAGCTGCACACAGGAGGACCATCTCTGTTTTAGTGATTGTGAGGACGGCTATGTGGGCAACACCTGTGAATCTTGTAAGTGTATTGCCCTATAGGTAGATTGGTGTCTTGTGATTGTGAGGACGGCTATGTGGGCAACACGTGTCAATCTTGTAAATGTATTGCCCTGTAGGTAGATTGGTGTCTTGTGATTGTGAGGACGGCTATGTGGGCAACACGAGTGAATCTCGTAAGTGTATTGCCCTGTAGGTAGATTGGTGTCTTGTGATTGTGAGGACGACTATGTGGGCAACACGTGTGAGTCTTGTAAGTGTATTGCCCTGTAGGTAGATTGGTGTCTTGTGATTGTGAGGGCGGCTATGTGGGCAACACGTGTAAATCTTGTAAGTGTATCACCCTGTAGGTAGATTGGTGTCTTGTGATTGTGAGGACGGCTATGTGGGCAACACGTGTGAATCTTGTAAGTGTCTTGCCCTATAGTTAGAATGGTGTCTTGTGATTGTGAGGACGGCTATGTGGGCAACACGTGTGAATCTTGTAAGTGTATCGCCCTATAGGTAGATTGGTGTCTTGTGATTGTGAGGATGGCTATGTGGGCAACACGTGTGAATCTTGTAAGTGTATTGCCCTATAGGCGGATTGGTGTCTTGTTAAAGTTTTTTTTTTAAAAATTACATACGTACAATGAATACATTAAAAATATCTTAAAAAACGAACTTTTTATTGCAATCAAAAGATATATGCTGTATTGAATTTCTATGATAATCACCGCAAAATCTCGTCTTTATAAATGTTGCAGAATTGAACTTATAATTGTATGCATTAAAAAAAGTATGATACCTTTCTTAATAGAGATCAAAAATCAAAATATTATGTTTTCTAAATGTTGCACTATTTTTCAAGCATCAAAATATTTTAGCTAACTTGAATGATTTATTTAGCAACCTAAGAAAAACAGCGAGATAGCCTATATACAAAAATTGAATGTGTATAAGCCGCACAAGACTGTTCTTTAAAAAAAAAATTTATTATTGCTATAGAGACATCGCAATGCTTTATAATCAATTAGTGTAATAATGGTAATCAATATAAAATACTATCTAAGATTTATATTTTTTTTTTGTTTATCTCGACGTAGTGCATGATCATTTGCTATTGGGAAGTGTAATTCTGTATTAAATGCAACCCAACCCAACGGTGATGCACCATCGTCTCGCGAGACGGAAGGATGCCGATTAATTATGTATTCTGCGGGTAAAGTCATTAGAATCAATTATTGTAGTAAACTAATTCTAATATAATAATAATAATGTTGTTTTTTGTCTATCTGTACGTAGTGCAGGCAGCCTTGCTATCTGACAGTGCCGTGATGTATTCTGTGGGCACAGTCTTCGTTGTAGGGTTGACGTCAGTCTTTGCTGCCATTCTGTTACGTAGAGTTTACGTCAGACGCGTGCGATATTTGATGGCTGAATGATAAAACAAAATATAAAATCTGTAAAAACATAAATGCGTTTTGTCTATGCCTTTTATTTACATAATGTCAGTTTTTTTATGTGAGTGGATGAAATAACGGGAAAGAAAAATTAAAAACGTATGCACGTTGAGATTACTTGAAGATATAGCCGAAAGATGATGTGCTGTTATGAATAGCTATTGTATTATTATTATAATAATCAGTAACATTAAGATCAGTGTAGGGCTCTGGCCTGTCAATGTAAATGTTGAGATCCAAACATAACTATGACGTGACAACTACTTCTTGGCTAAACACAACCAGAGGCGCCTCTGGGATTGGTTTCAACCAGTGCGGTAGCTCATGGGATACTCCCGCTCGACTTACATGTATATATATATATATATATGAAAAGGCGGGGTGAGTTTTTAAAAAAGTTTAAGTAGCAATTAAAATTTTATCAATAACTGACTAAGTTAGAATATCTTTCAAATGAAATATATGATTTAAAAATTAGGCATGGGCAATAAATTTTGCCCGCGATCCCTACAAATAAATATAATTTTTTATAAAATTAAAGTGACTAACACTGTACCAGCA
Organism: Radix auricularia; assembly: GCA_002072015.1. Lineage (NCBI taxonomy): Eukaryota > Metazoa > Mollusca > Gastropoda > Lymnaeidae > Radix > Radix auricularia. The sequence goes on along the minus strand of MUZC01004468.1, from coordinate 1,244,633 downwards.
TATTTAGAACTAATTTAGACTAGAAAATTATTTGCTTTCCGCAAATTTTAGGGGTTAAATTATGAGCAGACATCTTTATAACAAAAAATCCTCACACCATTTAGACCATATGATATAGGATATGTTCTCAATGATGGTTTTTTTTTTAGAGAGTTTAGTAAATGGCTTAGTCATCAAATACTAACAATTCTAGAAAAAGAGAATTTTAAGAAATAGAGGTAACAAAAAATTTTAAAAAACAACACATTTTTAAAAGTGGACAAAAAATAAGAAAACAAATAATGCTAAAAAAAGATTTTAAAAAACATCGTTTTTATAAGTTGACTAAAAAGAAGAAAATAAATTAAAACCGTGTAAGTTCGAGTACTTCAATTTTAATTTGACTAAAAAATTTGGGGAGGCTGCTTATGAGGTTTTACACATGTAGTTCCATCATTCTCTCACTTGTAGATATCTCTTTTGCCTTCTTAATTTTAAATTTTTATACCAAACCCACATCGTTGAGTTGTATTTCTAAATTAGAATGGGGTTTTAAAGTACCCGACCAACGTTTTTAGTCACATTAAATGAAAATACTTGAAGTCATACACTTTAATTTACTTTCTTCTATTTAGCCCAAATATAAAAATGTGTTTTGTTTAAATCTTTTTTTTACCAATGTTTATTTATATACCAAACACCTCAGAAGTGCCCGCCCAACTTTTTAATACCACGGGGATGTGGTCACGGGGTGAACTCAGTACGTGAATGCCAACAGCAGACTGTATAGTTATAATATATAAAGAATGATAAACTAAAAATTAATTAATTTAAATACTATACATTCGATGGATCTGATATTTTGATACAATGCATTGTCATGCAAGATTAATTTGTGGGAAGTTTTTGAGATCTCTCGGATCATCAGAAATTGTTTAATTTGGAAAATCTGAAATTTCGCGGACAGACAAAAAAAAATAGTTTAATCAGGAACAAAAACAAGTTATTAAAAATTAATATAGATCTGTGAGGGATTCTTTTTTATATAAAAGAAATACAATTTATTGCAGTATGCGTCGAAACCCCGATTTTAACTCACTCTTAAAATCTGTTTACATTCGTGAAGCACTGAAATGTACTGACAATAATTACGGAAGTAAATATTCACACCAGGAAGCAACATAAAAATACAAAAATAAACTTTAAAAAATTTAACGTCTACAAAAATCAACAACAAAAAAACACACACAAAAAAACATTCAAAAACACTAAATAACAAAAAATAAACGGTTTACTTTTCTTAATTTTCTAACATAAAAATGTCAGTTCTCATTATCATGTAAGAGGAAGGAGGGTAGGTAGAGAATAGTATCTGTTACAAAAAAAATTGTAAAGGGAAAGTATAATTGTACATAGTATTTACAAATCTCACCAGTATGTTTATTTTATTATTATTATTATTATTATTTTTAAATCAACGCCTGACGTTTAGTTTAAAATTAAATGGAAAAGACGTAAACAAGGTAAGGGTTAGCCTGACCGTATGTAACAAAACAGCGAACGTTTCGGCAAAGAGCCTTTTTCAACGAACACACAATACACAAATAAAACGGAAAAAAAAATTAAATTAAGAACTAAAACATTTGGCGAAAGGTCATTCTCCTTTTGTGCAGCCAAACAATGGAATTCTCTTCTATTACACATCCGTAGCATTTCAACTGCTAAGTCATTCAAGACTGCGCTTAAGACACATCTTTTTAAAATTTATTTTCAAAAATAATAAAACCACATTTCTTTAAATGATTAACGTAGCTGATGTATTGAGTATAGCGTATTGTCATTTATGTAGTTAATATGCTATGAATGTTTCTTTTTATTTATATATGTATTGTTGTTTCCATGTAAAGCGCTGTGAGCCTGGCTCCTTGCTGGGATACAGCGCTATATAAATTATCATTTTATTATTATTATTATTATTTCACCGCAGCTAAGTTTCTTAATTTTATTTTTATTTTCGTTTTATTTGTGTATTGTGTGTTCGTTGAAAAAAGCTCTTTGCCGAAACGTTCGCTGTTTTTTACGTCCGGTCAGGCTAACCCTTACCTTGTTTACGTCTTTTCCATTTAATTTTTTATAAGCCTGATTGCAGTCCTACCCCTCATTCTGTTTACGACGTTTAGTTTACCAAAGAAAAAACTAATAAACTGAAGAGAATGTTTCATATTTTAAAAGCCCAAATATGTATGATAGATACATTTATTCATTTAATATCGGACCGTCCATAACCGCCATGCACCTTGGGAGGGGACAAGTGTTGACCCTGAGGGATGATATGTGACGACGGTGGGGGTGGCACCTTGGGAGGGGAGAAGTGTTGACCCTTGGGGACGATGTGTGACGACGGTGGGGGTGGAACCTTGGGGGGGGGAGAAGTTTTGACCCTTGGGGATGATGTGTGACGACGGTGGGGGTGTTAAAAATGTGACGTCACATCGTAACAGTTTTATATTTCATTGCATACAATTAAGTTAATGACGTTTTACATGGATCCAGGCGTGTTACTTTATTAAAGTGAAGCCTTACGTAGAATAAAAATTGAAATGACTAAAGAAATGATTTGAAATATTCTCATTTTTCAAATTCAAATACATCTTGTATGGGGGAGGTGAGGCGGCTATTAAACTTTTGACGTCATACTGATTGATGGTCGAAATTTTTGTAATGTCGTGTGACTAGAGGGGAGGGGGTAAAAAATCGACTAAAATCGTGTGACATCATTTAAAGACGGCCACTGAACAACATTTTCTACATCTACGCCACAGATCAATGCTCAAAGATCAGCTCTTTGCCCTTGATGTCAGCTCTCCTTTATTGTTGCGTCGTCTTCTGTTTACTTATACAAACCGGTGAGTCACCATGGAGCATTTTAATTCTTTGAATCTTTTTTTTTTTATTTGAAGTCATGATGGAATATATATGGAATAGATTTGTCTAGCTATGTTGATAACATTCAACAGATTACGGTATCACTTAATTTAAATTTAAAACATTTAAGCTGTTTAAAAATTATAAACTATTAGGGAATGATATAGAAGTGCGCTACTACAGTGCAATGAGAGTCGGTTAGTAAGTTGATAATGAACAAAAGTGTGGACCTTGCTGTGTATAATACTTTTGTCAGATAATTAAAAGGTCAGATTTAGAAAAAAAAAACATAATAATAAATTAATTAATTAAAAGTTTAAATGGATCCAACGTTTAATTTTTAACTGGCTCGTTGCCTCATCTTTAATAGTTAAGAGGCTGGTACATTACAAGAAGCGAATGCAACTGGTGTGGTTTTTTAGAACAAATTAGGAAGACAGCCAATGATAGAAAAATCTTTCATGGTTAAGTGTTTTTAGACGTAGATATTGACTACAAAATCCATTATGCTTTTTGGGTACTCATTTCGATAAAGTTCAAAAGTAAAAGATGTTTTATTCTATTAAAATTCCGCCTATTCGGAAAGGAAATAAATGTAGCATTGATACAGGTAATAAAACATCACAATGTTTGACTTAACATTTTCCACTCTTGTTAAATTTCAAGATAAGATATCTGTCAATTCAGTACTTTTCAATTTTTATATTAACAAAATTACTAAGAACTCAGAAAGTAAATACATATAAATGACAAGCCCGTTAGTATCTACTTGTATATTATTATCTTAAACTGACCCCAAATTATTTTACTTCAAGTAATACGGTTTACTCTGACAATAGATTCGACGCCCCTGGTTTACAATTTAATTAACAGATAGTAAGATCTTTAATTCTGTTAGCAAACTTGTTGGGGTCATCATGGCCTGCCTTAGGGAATTGGAGGCTCTAGGCGAAGTGATTTTGGTGGTCCTAAATGTTATAGAAAAATAAGCATGGAAAAAACTTTGTGTCAGACCCCAAATATAATGAGACTAATTAGAGGCCTTATGCGGCTGCCCAGTTTATCCTATGCATAAAGCCAGTTCTGGGGGGCAGAGTAATTGATTTAAAGGAATGAAGCTTTTATTCATTTTGATTGTCGCTCCTAGTTTCTAACTGTATTCTAAGCAACTAAATGACATCGCCAGCCAACTGCTGTCAACAGTCCACGTGCGGCGACCATGACCTACATTCCTAAAGAGTTCAGCTTGCTGTTAAAACGAGATCAAAACAAACAGCTAACCATAATTTTTAAGAATAAAGCTACTTTTTAAAAAAATATGTAGTTAATATAGGTTCATTTTTAAAGTAATATTTTAAAAACTACACTGGTCCTCTATAGTTTTACCATTTTAAACAAATTAGCTAGTAGTGAGCACGGAAATGCTACACCGACACATGCTAGAAACAAAAAATGTCTCTTAGTTTTCTAAATATCTCATAATATTTGCATTGTATTTTCGGTTTCAAAAAATTATTAACAAATAATATACATAAAATTATGGTCCCGATTCCTACAGGTTCTTGTCAACTCTGCAACGCAATGTTCCAAATGTTGGAGGGCGTTTGTTACGGTTTTGTTTCTTCGACATGGGAGGAAGCCGCGGTGAGTAGTTGTTATCTTTGGAAGTAAACTATCTTTTTATAACAATTGATAGATTTGGAAAATATTTAGATTTAAAATGAATGATTTTCCTATAAAACCGGGTTAAAAACTTTAATTACAATACTAAGTGGCTAGAGTGCATTTGTCTAGACAGGTTTATCGAAAACATTGAACACTTTAAGGCACAATAGCGAGTCCATGTGGTGCGACATGTTTTAAATACATAACCATTATGACAATGACGGATTTTTTTTAATACAAACAAAATCATTACAGAATAAGTGTAAGGAAAAGCTGAATATGAGGTTTGCATCATTCAATAGTGGTAGAAATGCACACCATATTGAGTACTTGAACCCTGCTGTATTTATCTTCTTATCTTAGATATACAGACGCTCCTTCTATGCAGAAGATAATTGCGTCCACAGACCATGAGAGATGATCTGTTGGCAAGTGATGCAGCGGTCACAGGCCACGGCTATAGGGGTTCCACGCATTACCCCAGCCGCCTAACTATTGTCTAGTTAGGTACCCATTCGGAGCTGGGTGACTCGGGGACTCCTTAGGCCCCGAGAACAAATCCTCACTTTCGTGTGGATTCGAACTCGTGACCATCGGTATGACAGTCGAGAGCGCTACCTCTCGACCACCATGTAAGTAAGTTATAACATAGATTTGATACTATATTTTGTGCTTAAAATATAAAAACGGACATTCCCCCTACCCCCAAAATAAATAAATACACTTTACACTTTAATAAAAATGACAGAGTTTAAGGTGATAATTAAAACAATCTGAAAGACGAGTTTTTTTGTTTTTTTTGTTTTCTTCTTGGAACTAATTATATTTTGTTCCTTTTAAGGACAATGTAGAAATCAATAATTTTATGTGTGTAAGTAGAGTCTCTAAAAATTTGGTAAAATATATCAAAATACAATTATTTATAGAAAATTAAATATCAATCAGTCTTTATGTCAATAGTAACTTTTTGTAAATATATTTTTAAATAATATTTTAAGTTAGAATGTAGGGAAAACGGTTTAGTCGGCTTTTTAAATTAGGTAATTTTAGGGAATTAACAAATACATATTTAAAAAGTAATAAAATTCGTTCTGAATAAATATTTTGTTTTTCTCAAAAAACAATTTTATTCTAGAACTGGGTGAAAGGGATGGTTTGAGAAAATACATATTTGATAGCGATTTTCAAATTAAAAAAAAAATATTTAGTGCTTCACTGAGGTGTGGTATGAATATTTTTTTTTCTAAATTAGCTTTACAAAAAATTAAAACAAATTATTAGAATTTAATTTTTTTTTTTTAATATATAAAAATATGTCACAGTTGTTCCATCTATACCCATTCAATATTTATTAGAAATATATTTGTTACACTAATAAAAATTATGGCTGCGGAAATTATCGATTAATTTCTCAATTAGTAGGTAATATGTATCGATTAAAATTATTTTAATCGACAAAATATTGATTGAAATTACGTGTATTCGTTTAAATAATATCACCAATAAATAATCAATTATTAATAATTAAAAATAGTTGGGTTTTTTTTCGTACAAACTTCTCCATAAAAAAATATATTAAAAAAAAGATTTTAAAAATGTAAACTTTAAAATAAGATGTTTTATAAGGAAATGATATCAACAATTAAAAATTGTTTTTATTTAATTAACAATAAAAAAAATCAAATTCATTGACATTATATGGAACTTCTTTATATCTAAATTTTAAGAAAATGTGAATTGGCTGTTTTTGTTACTTCCCATGAAATTTTCAGTTTAATGAAGTCATACATCTTAATTTTTGCTTAAATGAAAATTATCGATTACTTGTTCGGTAATTTTTCAAAAGTTAACGATTAATTTTAAAATAATCGATAACATAATTAAATGTTTTTATTAGGGCTGTTATCGATTAATTTAAAATTAATCGTTAACTTTTGAAAAATTACCGAATAAGTAATAATAATAATAATAATAATAAAATGATGATTTATATAGCGCTGTATCCCAGCAAGGAGCCAGGCTCACAGCGCTTTACATGGAAACAAAAATACATATATAAATAAAAAGAAACATTCATAGCATATTAACTAATCCATAATTTTCATTAAAGCAAAAATTTTGTTATATGCAAGAAATATGTTATAATACGTATTGTTCCTTAAGGCTAACATATTTCCTAAAATGAACACATTTATATAAACAAAGAAACGTAATATAGACACATTATGATAACTTGTTTTGTTATAATTCTTCTGAGAAACATTTAAAATATGGTAAGTATCTAGGATTTGTGGTCCATATAATTTCTGTCAGATGTTGATTACTGGCTATTGCTTTGAGGAGAGCTAGATGCGCCGATTTGATTAACTTCATTGTGGAGTACAACGATGCACAACAGCAAATAGATCCGAAATTAGCTTTTTTAAGGCGTTTACGATATTTTAAAGAGTATCCTCCTGGTACGAACCTCCCACATACATCACTTTCTTGTTACATGTGTAGCGTTGCCATACTCTGATCTTTCTGCATATGAAAAAAGCTTAATTTTAGCAGCTGAAATATCCTTAATAATATTCGAGATAAGTAGAAGATATTTTTTTACATCTATCTTTTTTTTTCTTGTATTATATTAACTGGTCACTTTGAGAAGGAGGATAAGCTTAAAAACTCGTTTCTTTTAAATTCCCCTATATTAACTTTACCGTCGTCTCCTGGTCAGTCGGGTAGGCGGAAAAACAAAAGTAAGAAATGACCAACTTTATGTAATGCTATCGACCTGAAATTTTGCACATAGACTTACCATAGAGTCACTTAACATGCATTGCATCAAAATTTCAGATCGATCAAATTTACCTTAATTAAACTAATGCACTTTTAGTTTATCTCTATATAACTGCATGGTGGCGTCTGTTGATGTTGACATCCAGGTGTTTGCTAAAGTTCAGTCCAACCATCGGTGACCACATCCCTACCCGCAACCGTCCACGTTTTACAACTAGGGGAGTTCACTCATGTTCAGTTATCACGCAGTGATTATTATTTTAAATATATTCAATCGGTCTCATATATCAGGGATTTTTAGTAAAAAAAAAAAGAGTTTTAAAGTTTTTAAGTATTGTTTGATTTAAATCCTTTATATTAACACAGTCTTGTCTGTCTGTCGTGATTGGTCGGGTGGTCAGGCAGAAAAGTAAAAGTCAACAATAACCTACTTCCCGTTATCTTAGCTGGATGAAATTTTGCACAATAACTTTTTTCACGTAACAATGTATTGTATCAATATTTCAGATCGATCGATTAAACGTAATATCTTAACACATTTTAGTTTATCTCCATGTCTATGTATCTATGTGCAGCCGTCTGCTTTAGTTAAACTTCACGGGTCAGTGGAATTCACTCCTCTCATCGATGACCACAACCTCCTGTTTTACAGCAAGGGGAGTTTAATCACTTTCGGTCTGTAAATGTTTGTCACGCGGTTTGATTTTATTAAACATAATCAATAATTTAAGTTATGTTTCATATATAAGGGATTTTTTGTAAACAACTTGGTTTTTACGGCTTGTTTATTTGACCACAGTTTTCGTGGCAGCAAGGAACACGTACGACGATGGCACGTACCGCTGGGTCACTAATAACGCTGAAGTCAATCAGTTACCCTGGCTTGAAGACCAACCAAACGGTGTTTACTGTGTGTACTTTAAGGGAAACGTGAAGAAGTTTGGACTCAGGCCTTGTGATGATTCAATTGATGCCTTATGTGAAAATTTAGGTAACAGGTTTTCTTTTTTCCCTTTTCAGTATTTAAGAGCCTTGATGCGTGTGGGTGGGGTGGAGATGGAAGCTTATCTTATCTGTTACAGACGCTCCTTCTACACAGAAGCTTAATACAGGTGAATATATTTATTTCATTTCTTTTTAGTTATTTTTTTCTATTTTATTTTTTTGACATTGAGAAACAATATTTAATAATGACTACCATTATACCTATTTTATTCTTGGCACAAGAATGTCAGGTGGTGTAATTAAAATTTCAGTAACTTTGGGTTTCCTTAGCTGAATTTTTACTTATTAATCCTTCAAAAATACTGCTCAGAAATAAATTAAAAAGTAACATGTATTTTGGATTAGCAACATAAAAATTCACAAGATTCAAAAAAGATTATCCTAAACAATATATATAAATACCAAGGCTAGTCAAGTCCAGTCACTTTTATTTTTAAATCTACAAATAAAAACAATTACCAATTTATATATAAAAAAGTTTTATGTCTCTCCCTAGTTGATTGCAGTTAATTTTTTATTGTCCTTCCTGTACAAAATATTTTCATGTCACTTCCTTTCTTGATTTTATAAACTACATTTTAGTCTAGCTACGGTAGGTTTTTCAAATAATATCACAAGAAAAAAAAGGAGAACAAGTGTGGCCATCGCAACAGTCGCTGTTATAATGCGGTCGCCATTTAGAAAATTTGTTTTTAGAAAGTCGCCGCTCTGGTAACGTCGCCCATGTGAAGTCGTCTTTATGACAGTGGCTGTTTTGAAATTCGTTTTTAACATAAGTTACGGCCAAACCCCAAACTCGGCCAATTCGCGAAATGGCCAATGTTGCAATACATATTAGCCGGTCAAAGCCGAAATTCGGGATTTGACCGCCCAGTTCGCAGCCCGAAAAAAAGCATTCATACGCAGATTGAAGTTTGGCTAGTAAGATATTTAATACTTAACATTGGTTGTTAATTAGAAATGATGAAAATCAGTTACAAAAAGTAAAAATAATATGTATAGTTATCTATTTCTTTCAGTTAACGTTTACTAAAACTGTATGAATTTTTGTGAAATTTCCAATTACATAACAGTTTGCTCTTTATAAATTTCCCGCAATTTGTTTCGCACTTATTACTGCAATTACATCAAGTTTATCCTTTTAAAATTGTTAACTTATTTTTTTATGTTAACCTAAAATTACATGCAATGAATCAATAATATGATTAGTGAAGTAAATCCATTTATTTAATATGGTTATTATTAAATCAAACTGAATGTTTTTTTTCATTAGTAAGCCTTTTAAAAACATTAGAAAATTATTGTTTCGTCTCTTAATTAATGTAATAGCAACAACAAATGAAGAGCCATTGACACCCACAACTGAACAGACAGCGACAACAGCTATAACAACAGATGAATCAAATAAAATAAATTCAACTGCTCGGACTTCAAGACAAAGTACTTCCATTACTTCATTATCTTCTACGATAACTTTAACTACAGCGTCTTCAACTACAAGAACGTCATCTACATTGACTTCAACTGAAACAACTTCACCTGCCTCGACGTCAACTGAAACAACTTCACCTGCCTCGACTTCAAATTCTATTGCTGAAACTAAAATAACTGCAACAATGTCAATTGCACAAACTATATTTTCCAGTACGAATATAAATACATATTCTTTATCAGTTAGGCTAAATACTACAGGTAAATATATTTAAATATTCAGTTGCATTTCCTTATTTTATGCTATTTTTTAAAAATACTTTTTTTGGGCTTGTTATAGAATTCCTTTCTTACAAAGGTACTACGAAAAATACATATGTAAACAGAAACTTTCAATGGTTTTATTATAATCTAGCAATATAATTATTTCATTATTTTCGGGATTGAAAAATTTGATAAATTTCAAATTTTTTGGCTTCCTATTTTTTTCATAACATCAATAAATTATTATCAATTTCAATATCCAACCAACTTTTCTTTTTAAAAAATCGAACTACCTAACGTTTTTTTTTTTTTAATTATTTTTTTTTTCGTTTTTTTCCCTACCAAATTTTGTATAACTTATTTCCAGTTTTAAAATCTTTGCACATTTAGATAATACATTTAAAAATTCTTCAAAATTTTTTATTGTGTCATTGACAAATAATAGATATATGATATAATTAAAATAGTTTAAAATAGTCTAAAACCCAAGAGAGCTATAAAAGTATTTAACACTTTCCCAAAAATTAATACAAGTTTGTGACTCCGGTCTTGTCTGTGTAATATTTAAAATAATTTTAATAGCCTTGAGAATGTTTGTTGGGCAATGGAACAAATGTTGTAATGAAACGAAAAAGCTTATCAAGTTTTATTTATTTTTTTGGGGGGGCCTTATTAAGAATTGTAGTTAAAATTCAAAACTATATTAATGTTTTCTGAACTAACAATAAGCATTGAAGCATCGAGTTTTAGCAATTAGCATACTTACAATAAGTTTTAGTGTTTTGTGGAATTTTAGAACAACCTAAGTTGTCATTCTTAAATCTTTAAATAAATTGATCATCAAAAATAATTAAAGCGCAATCTACTTCTACGTAATTAACTACGGATCAGCATCATTCATTTAGGTAATTATTAATTATGATATTTTAGTATTAAAATACTTTAGTATAGCCTATAAATATGCATTGTAAAGTGCACAATTACTAAGTACTGTCCAGGTATAAAAATCATTTAGAATTGTGTCTTTGAAAGTATGCTTCTATATGTCTCTTAAAGGTTTTAGAAAAGAAATTGCATCAATCTATTTTCATTTGCAATTTATTATATATTTTTGTAGTTTATAAATTTCTATTTTACAAATAGTTGGTACACTTTGAGCCCACAAATTTATTTCTACAGCGACTGTTCATTGTAATGATAGTAATGAGAGCAAGTGTCAATGTCCAAGAGGTTTCTACGGAATTAACTGTGAATTGAGTAAGTAACAGCTGCTTCACGTGTGTCAGAAAACTACATTTCATTTGAAATCAGAGGTATAAAATGTTGGTAATTGATCTTTTAATAAATTGCTCTTCAAGCTTTTCAATCATTAATTTCATTAATCTTATTTTCTATCTATTGAATCTATTTCACCCTTTTTTTTCCCTGTGTAATAGCATGTTTGTTGCAGGAATTAATTATTATTAGACAATGTAAATTATTTGTTTTTAAAGTTTTTGGTTATATGAACTAAAGAGACAGTATTAAGTACTTATTAGGTTTAACTACTAAAAATAATATATGGGTACCAACAAAGAGAATAAGAATAATTTAATTAATTGCAATATATATATATATATATATAATGACAGAAATATAAAATGGAATAGGAATGAAATATAAATGCAGGCAATAATAATTCAGGTACAAATAAATTAGGGCTGTTATCGATTAATTTAAAATGAATCCTTAACTTTTGAAAAATTACCGAATAATTAATCGATATTTTTTATTAAAGCTAAAAATAAGATTTATGACGTCATTAAACTGGGAATCTCAGGGTAGCGAACAAAATCAGGCAATTGACATTTAGTGCAATATAATGTCAATAAATTTAAATTTTGTTATATTTAATTAAGTAAAAATAATTTTAAATTTTTCTTATAAAACAGATTATTTTTAAGTTTACCCTTAAAAAATCTTCTTTTTACGTTCGTTTTTTTTACGTGAAAAATCAAACTATGGTTAATTATCAATTATTATTAATTAATTAATTGATGACGCTATTGACAAAATTTTCTATATTTTAATTGCAATTTTATCGATTAAAATAATTTTAATCAATAAAATTTTTTACCGATTAATCAAGAAATTAATCGATAAATTCCGCAGCCCTAAAATAAATACATTCAGTTAAGTTGTAACTTAACTTCTCTACTAATAAACTGAACAAGCTCGTTCTGCTATATTCACGACAGACTTCGCCTTCAAATCCAAGACCGGTAACTCTAATAATTACCGATCACCCTTGCCTCTCAGTTACGTCTTCCACACTGGTTCTCATCTTCGTGGCTCATGGTCACCCACACTTTCTATTGGCTAAACTTTTAAATCATGCGTCATTATGCGAAAAAGTTATTCTTATTGGGTAAATCTAACACTTTCTTGGCACATGAACATATATTTACAGTTAAGTGCCTAATCAAGGCAAGGTCAAGGTAGATTTTATAGCTTAGCTTGAAATTAGTGCTTTACGGGACTCAAATTTTGAAATCGGCCTGGAGCAGGAGACGATTTTTTTAAAACTTAGTACTTGCCGGAGCCGAAATCCAGTCAACCTTGTATAATTATATAAGCATATATATATGTATGTATGTATGTATAGCTATAGGGTATTTAACATGTATTTTTTAGGCTGTAAACATTGTATCGGAGACTGTGACAGAAAAAAATGGAAAGTGTAACCAGTGCAACGCTGGGTTCGCTGGGCAAAGTTGTAACAATGGTAAACAATAAGATTTTGTTTAAATGTTAAAGTGAATAAATCTATAAAAAGTAAACTTTTGATTTTAAATACCGTCAAACCTCTCATAACGAGCACCTGTCATAAGGAGCAAAATTTTGTTTGAAAGAGTTTCTCCTTAACGCGCGAAAATTCGCGTAACGATTAACGCAGCAACTAGAAACGGAAAGTCCTTTCTTCTGAAAATTCATTATTTTGTATTAGACTCTCAGTCTGTTAGCGTATTGCTTTCGTGTGTGATCAACCGTTTTCACAAATTTAGTATTCAGACAGTTTTATTAATTGATTTATGTGCAATTTATAATAACCCGTGATAAAATGTTTTGAAAAAAAAAAAAAAAAAAATACGACACAAGAAGACAATCATAAGAGAGAGAGAAACTGTTGAAATGAAACGAAACGCCATTGAAAAGCGAGAACAGCGAATCTAGCGCGAAACTAAAATCGGCCAACATTGACGATCTGAATTATTCTCAAGAACAATGGAGGAGATAAATGCTGCAAATGGAGTGTCAAGAATGTCTACGAAACGGTTACAACACATTAACGTTACATTTTGAAGCGCCGGAAAGACAACTGTCCTTAACAAATTTCTAGTTAAAAGTATTAAAAGGGAATAATTATTGGTCATAAATTCATATTACCAGTTTGTTAAATCTTTTTTTTTTTAAATTGTGTGTGTGTGTATTAAATTTAAATTGTTACTAGTTGTTTCATTCTTCAACAATTTATAAGTAATTGTATTTGAATAACTTTTAATGTTAATAACAAATTTTGAAAAAGAGTGTTTTTTTTTTATAGCATGGAACGGATAATCGTATTTTACATTGATGTGGAGGGAAATACTTTTTTTTTTCGTATAGCGCGTGTTTGCTTAACGAGCAAGACTCTGGAATGAAATTAAACTCTTTATGTGAGGTTTGACGGTAAAAATATTTTGTCCATTCTACGTTTTGGCATTTTACTTTGCTAGTATAATATAGATTCCCGTCATCAATATTTATGTTGCTGTAAATTCAAAAGGTTACTGGAAAAAAATCTAAAACACAATTATTGTAACCGATCACCAAAGCTACTTTATAATTTCAATATTACACAAAAGAGCAACACATTATTAAAATTATCAGCAATTAAAATGTAATCCTTTTAAATGTGTTTTCATTTTGTAAATAAGAGCATGACATGGCAAAACTTTCTTTTTGGAACGTTTACTTAAGGAGTCCTTAAGAATTTAACTCATTTCTACGAAGATTTTATTAGCAAAACTACTAACCAATCTCATAATCATAATTAAATAAGTCTTATAAACGCTTCGTTTTAACAACTATTTGATGAGCAGCCCATCGAATTTAACGCATCAATGAACGCAATCGGAAAACAATATTATTTAATCTCTCCCCCCCCCCCCGACAAAGCAATGAGGCCTGATGGTTTAATCGATGCATGTAAGAGATTATCGGTCATTCATTAAAAATTAAAATTCAACATATTGTCAGACATTACTTATTTATATGTAAGTAGGCGTTATCACACGTCAACATCTCTCGTACAATGATTCCTTGAAATTCATAATGTTAATAAAATGAACTTTGATACTCGAATATCCAATGATTATATGAATAACTGTGTACAAGAATAAATTTGAAGTTTTATATTGTGGAGACACAAACTAATGCCATTTTTTCCTGTCCTCCACGAACCCTTGTAACACGCCTCCGTCCCGTGATTTTTTTTCTCAATCTCGCGATTCTCACGATACACGTGTGAGAAATAAGGATTAATAATAATACTAATATTCTTGAGATAAAACATTTATTATTTATTTCAGCCTGTTCTGAAGCTTGTAATTTGACGATTTGTGATCATGTCACGATGAAATGTATTCACGGATGTGAAGTCGGTTGGACAGGAATGTGGTGTAATGAAAGTAAACACTGTTATGTAATTACAAACAATATCATTGTCGCAAAGAAGTGTGTGGAAGGAGGTTGTAGAAGGTTGAAAAGGGAATTATTTATCTTTATCTTAGATATACAGACGCTCCTTCTATGCAGAAGATAATTGCGACCACAGACCATGAGAGATGATCTGTTGGCAAGTGATGCAGCGGTCACAAGCCACGGCTATAAGGGTTCCACGCATTACCCCAGCCGCCTAACTATTGTCTAGTTAGGTACCCATTCGGAGCTGAGTGACTCGGGGACTCCTCATGCCCCGAGAACAAATCATCACTTTCGTGTGGATTCGAGCTCGTGACCATCAGTATGATAGTCGAGAGCGCTACCTCTCGACCACCACGTCCCACATAAGAAAATGAAACGATTTCCATTGACTAGTTTTCATTTGGATTATTTTTATTTCATTGGATAATTTCAAAATTATCTTAATAATTACCTTTCTTCAACTTATGAATTTCCGATATATTTTTTACACTCTTCTTGTATCTTATGTTAGAAAATAACTGAAATTTATGTTTAAACAAATCAAGAATACGGGGTAAAGTGAATGTAAAAATATTTTCTTAAATACTTTTTTTAAAAATAATGTTATCAAAAAGCTTCTTAAAAATGGTATTTGTTGTTTTTTTTTCTTTCAATTAAAAAAATACTTTAAAGCATTTTTACTGGTAATTTTTGTGTATTTATATCATTCAAAGCATGTTACCATTGTGCTGGAAAAGGTGGCTGTACCCAGGAGGACCACATATGTTTGAGTGACTGTGAAGATGGCTATGTTGGCAACACATGTAAAACACGTAAGTACTGTTCAGTGGCTGTTCTCAGGAGGACCACATGTGTTTGAATGACTGTGATGATGGCTTTATTGGCAACACATATAAAACACGTAAGTGCTTGCCATTACTTACACAATAGTTATCTAGGAAACTTGGCCAAAGAAAAGTAAAGGAATAGTGTCAGATCTATTCATCATTTTGGTGAACATTAATGGCATTGAGCTAAACGTTAACCAACATACAATGGCTACTTGGTAATTTGGATAATTGATATCATTATAAGGAAAGTTATTATTTTGTCACTTGTCTGGTAGTATTTTAGCATTTGAGTAGCAAAGCGTCGTGTGCTTATAAATTCATTTCTCCCCAACCAAAAACCAAGTTCAACCATATCAAATCTTAATGCAATTAATGATTTAAGCTTGAGTGAAACGACGCTTCTAAACCTTTAATGCTCTGCGCAAAAAATGTAATAGTTTTAGTAACTTTTGTCTCATTACAGCCATTACATAATGAAATTAAACATACTAATTGTATGTTATGTCCTCTGTCAAATTACAGTGCAATCAAGAGCATTCGACAACGCAGCTCTTTACGCTGTGTGTCTTGTCATGGTAGTGGGTTTGACTTCCATTATGATTGGGACTATGTTACGTAAGGCGTACATTAAACGCATGCATAATGTACTTGATGAATAAAGTGATGTCATTTCAACTAACGCTTGTTTTTTTTCAACGTCTTTATTTTATTTGTTACATATTTAATGAGATAGCAGATATTTTTTAGTGTGGGAAAGTGACATTTAATTGACCTGAATGGAGTAAAAGATGAATTTAAAAATTATTATAATTAGTGAGATAAGTTTTTACTGTTATGCGTGGATCTGAATCAAACACATGGCATGTCTATTTGGAGGCACCAGCAGCGACTGATTCTCTTAGTTCCTCATACGATAATGATAATGCGCTGAAACATGTAAAGCGAAAAGGATAAATTGCTACAAAATCCAGACGACAAGAAAGGAAAGACCACGATCAAGGCACCAACGTTGACATTCCGACTATTTCTGGTCCGGTGTATAGACCCACCTTTCGGGTATGCTGTCTATTAAGTTAAAAGGTAGTTAAGCTCCCTATCCCGTCAATGTTGGCCTATGGGAGGGCAAGTGAAGTAACCTTAACAGTTTTTGGTTGTCCAAAGCGTACGTGCGTGCTATCGTGTGGCTAGAACAATCCCCAACCGCCGTACTTTTCCCAACCGATGTCAGGTACCCTTTCTATGCAGGGTGAAGTGGGCAGACCTTGTCAGAACTGAGACTTAAACCCGTGACTTCCGGCGGGCTCAGAATGACAGCCGTGTGCGCTATCGCTCCAACACCGCGCACCCTATATTTACAATAAGCTACCTAAAATGACACATCAAAAACTGCCAGAGCACATAGCTAATGTGATGAGAAACGTCTTTGAAAATCATAAATACAAAACATTACGGTAAAAAAAACTTTTCATTACTACATTCTTCTCTAGGTTAAAATATAACTATTAGAGCATTAATATTATAAGAGAGCTATAAATATGACTAGTTACGACCGGCGGCAAGGCATAAGCCGCAGCATTGCTCATATATAGTGCAATAAAATGGGGAAAAGTATTTGCGCTAATTGTCCGTAGTGCACTTTATGGTAGTTGCGTTGATGCATTACTTTCCTTCCTTCAGTATAGTTCATCTAATTACAGTGCTGATAGTGCGGTGCGGAATTGCACACTCCTACTTATGAATAGATTGCGTCTAGCCTTAACTAGTTACTAATTCATAATTAATGTTATTTCTGAATCAGAATTTTTAATATTGATCCCTGTCTCGGACAAGCTATGAATTTCATTTCTGAAAATGTTGGATTATTTGTATTTATCATTGCGAAGATAAACGCTTTGTTTGACTACAAGGTCAACCATCTTTGTTCCTACCATCAATGCTCGGACAAGCCCATGAAGCTGATAATGACAATAGCCATGCCCGACAGCACACAGGTGGACGACCAATATACTACACACGTATTCAGGACTGCGCTTGCGACACGTCTTTTAGGACTTTATTTTGAAAATTAATGAAACTAGACTTCTATTTTTAGTGATTAAAGTAGCGGATGTACTACGTATTGTCATTAGTGTGGTTTGTGTGATATGGGTGTCTATTTGGTTAGTGTATGTAGTGTTGTCTCTATGTGAAGCGCTGTGAGCACTGCTCCTGGCTGGAATACAGCACTATATAAATAATCATTTTATTTCATTTATTTTTTATTAATTGTAAATAAATATAAAGACAGATAGACATATTTTTTTTTTGTGTGAATTCAAAACCCGTCAAATCCACAACATCCGTAAAATGTCCTTTTAATCGCGACACTTGTCTCATCCCCACTAGGCCAGCTGCCTTATTAAAAAAATTCAATGTTAAGTGCATTTACATGCAAATGAGAATTCTATTGTTGTATGCCATGTACATAAGTTGTTGACGAAATATTTGCTCAAAGAGTGAGTCTATTGGAGAAGTATAAGCTGCCATGATATGCATTTGAGTTTCGTGTGAGTTCATATATATTGTCATGTTTTTAATATGTGTCATTTCAAATTTATGTGCATCCACAAAAGAAAATATTGATAAACTAGAACAAATTCAAATAAGAGCTGCCAGATTCATTACTGGAGAATATTCAAAACTCACAAGAGTAACATTATTAGTTAAATTGTTAAACGTTGAAACACTAGAGGGTAGAGGAACCAAGAGTAAATTAGAAATTATACATAGAGCAATTAAGTCAAATTTAGAAATACAACAAAAAGATAACTTAATACATCCCTCAGATAGACATAAGGATAAAAATAACTTTCTTATCCCGTATGCAAGAACAAACACATACAAGTTTTCTTTCTTCCCGTCCGGTATTCGGGCGTGGAATAGGTTGCCTGAAGAAAACAGGAAAGCCAACACTTAATCATCATTTAAAACTCTAGTAAGAATACAGGACTAAACAAAAACCATAGATATACGTAGGATGCAGTAGTCTTCTGTACAGAAGGAGCGTCTGTAACATATAAGATAAGATATATTTTACATACTCCTTCACTCACTAACACACACATATATATTTATAAAAATAGAAGTGTGAATATTAATTTTTAAGACTTTTTTTTAAAGTTAAAAAAGATGTGTTGAGCTATTTATTTATTGAAACTTCTTTTTTAAAATTTCATTTTAAATGTGACGTAGTGTTCAGATATTTGAAAATACTTTAAGACACACTTTTTAATGCCCTGTAAAATGTAGTGATAAATAAACAAATCAGAGCAGTCTTGATTATCATATCAAAAACTACTCATAAATATAAGATTTTAAAATTTAAAAAAATATATATATAAAATCACTCAAAACATCTGCTCATTGTTTAGGACTGGGTCTATAAGGGTATAGACACCAGCATCTATATGACTCTAGTTGTCTAGGGTTAGCTTGTACTTACACAGTTAGCAACTCTTTATTTGTTGAATACTTGTCTCCGCTGAGTAGGAGAAATAGTAACGTTAAGTATTGCTCAATCATAGTCTATAATTTCTACCAGCTACTATAACTATATGTTCTACATACAAATAATAACCCGAACGTCTCTGGGTATACAACAGAAATTAATGGCATTTAATAACTTAATAACATAAAGAATGACAAGAAATAAAGTAGATACCCAATATATAGTTGGACACAACTGATTAACGTAGATAAATCACTAAACATTCGAACAAATCTCCAATGGACATTATATGACTATGGCCCGACTCTCCTCTGGTCAGTGGGGCGTGTCAAGTAGATGATTGACGTTCTGCCTAGCGACGCTGCTTCTATTGCTCCGCAGTCAAGCGTAGCGTTTCCGAATTAGATAGTGCAATCTCTTTTCCCGACGTCTGTCCCTGATCAAGCGTTTGCCATGTGCGCTGAGTGACAGCTAGTGTTAGCCTTAGCGATGACCGTCTTCGGCAATGGTTCTCAAATGTGGGGCAAGGCCACCTCGTCACTTCCTCGCAACACTCAGAGCAATTATTTTTTTTATCTTTTCTTTTAATTTTTTAAAAATCTATTGCCAATTTAATAAGCAATGAATATATCCTCCAAAGAGAAGTAAAATTGTAACAAATTAAAAGACATTTGACCGGTTTTGAAAAACGTAAACATTTCTGTGGTTAATTTATAGAATAATACAATAATTTACATTTCCAAACCTATCAAGTAAAAGACATAAATATGCTCAATATCATTTGCTTTTTTTTATATGTAAGTACTAGTTACATAGTAAGTTATAACAGTTTATGCTCTTAATACAGAGCACTTGCAGAGTATGTGCATTTGTCATTCTGAGTTTAATGGTTAACTTTAGTGTCAATGACAACTGATACCATGTTAATTCTATTTGAATAATTTGTAATTTCAACTTGTAACGAAAAAATAACATGAAACCGTAAATGATTTTTTTTGCTGAAAAATCTAAAAATATGGCCTTATTTTTGCTAAATGAATTCAACAAGTCCTGTTAATTAATTAGAGAAATACCCCCCCCCCCCAAAAAAAAAAAAAAAAAAAAAAATTACCAACAAAAACAAACAAACAAACAAAAAAAAAACAAACAATTTTTTTTTTAAAATAAACAATTTAAAAAAACGGATTTTTGTGCAATTTTCTACGGATATACCCCATTACGTTGTAAAGATGAATAACGAAATAAGATAGATGATAGTGTACAACTAACCATAAGTTAGAACATGAAAATCACGTGCCATGCAAATTCCCGATTTTTTTTACAAATTTCAATTGATATTTGCACGTGTGTTAATTAATCAAGAACGGAAGACAAAGCCATGACCTGGATATATAAAAAACGAAACAAATATAAAAGATTTAATTAGATATAAATTTACTTGGTAAATCTTTGGTGAAATTTTGATCAAATTACTCTTAACCGATGCACATTTTTTTTGTTTTACTTTCCATGAACATATTCCTTAAGAAGAAAACGCTAGAACTAAAATCTTGAGATTTTGACTCGTAACTAAAGTAGTACAGTTAATAAATAAAATAAACTGAGCACAAAGTAAAAAAAAAGACTTTTAAGAAATGGCTTTAAATTAAATTTTTTAATTAGTATTTAATAAATATAATTCTCTCCTCATCTTTCTGTAACAACTACTGTTTTACAAATGATTTAATCTTTAAAGTAATCACAATTTTGTAAATATTTTAATTCAAAAAGAATGTTACAGAGGGAGAGATGTATATACACTTATAAATGTATGCCAATTCTAACTTAGACTAACTATCTATGTATAAGTATATACATAAATAAGTGGTTTAAAACTGTTAATCTTCATACATTCTAATTCATACAGTTAACTTAGTTAACCTTCAGACATTATCAGCTACTAACATTAATTGCCATAATCTAAATTTCAAGTAAATTGAACAATATTTTTATTTTATTTTATCAATAACCTTGTGGTCGCATGGGGCTCTAATGTTTCCATTTTTACTTCCTCGGGGCTTGGTAGATTTTGGCGGCGCCCATATCCTCTCTGCGTCAGCGAAGGACTTTTTTTTTAGCAATAATCATTCTTCAATGTTTTTATTCGCTATTCAGCCGCCAATATGCACATAGTTAAATAAGCAAGTATCATAAAAAGGCATATTATTTCTTCCAGATAAATATTGTTTTTAAAAAATGAAAAGCATATAAATACGATAGAGTACCTAACTTATGCAATTAAAATTAACCGTTTCAGATGTTGTTCACTGTTTCAATATTTCAGACTAAAAGATCATGATGCAGTTATCTAATTCCCTTCATAGCCGTGTCATGATTTGGATTAGTTCTACGCTTATTTTTCGCAAAGGTAATTGATTACACATTAAAAATATAATGTGTCAAACTTATATATTTAAGAACAAAAAACATTTGTAAATTGTGTCAGATTTTTTTTCAATTAACATGCAATACCTAAACTTGCCGTGCAAATCTATCGGGCAATGGTTAAAAGTATTACTTTTCAATTGGTCACAAATGTCTCCCCTAGTTTTGATTGCTTTATATGCAAAAAAACTTAATTCGTGTGAAATAAAATAATAAAAATTATGAGTCAAATTTTACGGCCAACAAACATTCACATTATATCCTTATCGAAAATCAGATCTAAATAACTCTTAACTGGTGTCTGACAGCTAATTGTGCAACATTTTTATATGGTACTTCCATGCGGTTATGTTGAGTCAGGTACTTAGACTTTAATTAAACACAACATACAGCTGGTTCACTTGATGATTCCGGACATTACATGACAAGATATCAATCATTCCGGATCTGTAGGAAAAGAGCTCTTATCTCAAAATTCTATTTTCATTTATATTGGTCAAGTTTTAAATACATAGTGGATAAAAGAAAAACTTGATGTTGTTAATGAACAAGTTAAAAAACAGACAGAGATGAAACTTTAGTCTTTTTTTATCATTAATACTTGTAAAGTACCTGGGATCTTTTAACGAAATCTGGACAACAAAACCTCAAGTGTCGATTTGTTGAGACAATGTCTCTTTACACAGTTTAGGACCAACATAAGAATAAGGAACTGAGTATAGAGAATAAGACATCATGATACTTAAGTGAGAGGAATTATACAAGCAAAGAAGTTGAGATATTGACATTTTTTTTTATAATTGTAACATCTTCTAAAGCAAGGCTAATTAAAAATTTTAAAACAAATTAATTTAAAAATAAATCAAGGATGAAACATGTCCATGAAAATTTACTGTATATTCAAATGTTATGCACTTTTAACTTGAAATGTCATAATGAAATTCGCTGCGTTAATGAAACAAAGCACAGGGGAGCAAAAAAAAAACCAGCGATTTTTTCCAAATTTAAAAAAAAAAAAAAAAAAGAAAAATCATGTTTCACTTCTTGTGTTTATAAATTGTTAATTTTGTTATTTAAAATCTTGAAATGTTTCAAGGCTCTCTCAATTTATTGTTTTCCAAGGTGCTGCTGTTCCGTGCAACGCTAGTAATATGCACTACGTGCCAAACACCTGCTACGGATACACAAAGGGATATGTAACGTGGGATGAGGCTAATGTTTGTTTTGTTGTTGTTTTAATTTTAATTAATTTTTGTTTTGTAGAAAAATTCATAAAAGGCCATATCTGGTTATTAAGTAACAATCTAGTATACATATATAACTTTAGTATTATCTGAGTTTGTGATTTGTTCGGTCCTATGGGCTGTTGTGTTGCAAGGTAACTAATAAAAACTACTATCCATTATATCCTACTTCAATCTCTCTTACCCAAAACTCTCTTTTAGCTTCTATTCCCCCTTCTTCTCTATTCTCATATCACTTTAAGAAACAAAACACCCCGCCCCTGATGTCTTGTCAGGCGTTGATATACCTGGTTGAATGCACTTCAGTCTTGTTGTAACCAAGGCCTTGAATGATATTGATAGTTAATGATTAATTACAGGAGACTTGTCAACTCATAGGCGGTATGACTCTGTCATCATTCCGGAACGGGGCAGACATCCGACACCTCCAGCAGATCAGCTCAGACATATTCGGCCCACCAGACTGTAAGTACATGAAAACTATGCCACAGACTTGGCATAATTGTTAAGATAATACTTGGCCAAGGCAGATATCACCTGAAGACATCCCGTCACGACATCTTCTGCTTCCACAGTTGGTTTTATTTTTTTTAACCCCTAGGATATTGAAAAATTTTCAGGGTCTATAGAATTAGTTTCATCTCTAAGTACGATCTTTGCAACAGTCTGTCAAATGTCTCTTTAATATAAAAAATTATCAAAATAATAATAATTACATTTTTTACTTAAAAAATCTGAATCTCACTTAATTTATTATACTACGTCTGTTTCTAAATTTTAAAAAATGCTTCATGTGATGTAATCAACTTCATTTTATGTTAATGTTCATGTGTGTTCATGCATGCGTGGGTACGCAAGTGTAAGTGTTTATGTGTTGGCATGTGTGTGTCTGTCTTCTTCATTAAGAACATTATACAATAATAACATAACTATGAAAAGCACAATGCCATCATAACATACTCTTATAATTCAAGATGACTCTATCAACTACTACAACATTGTTTCTTAAGTATGTTCGGACAGTTAAACATATTACAGTGCTAGAGGTTAACTATTTTAAGAAAGTCAATATGATTAAAGTCCCAAAATACTCAATGTTCAATCAAGCGTGAAGTGACCAGGACTGGACTGATAAAAACTTAAAAACTTCATTAGAATTATATCACATAAATAAATGATACTTGATCTCTTCTCCTGACTGCAAGAACAGATTGGGTGGCGGCCACGGGCTCTATCTCCGACAACATCTACATGTGGTTCGGCACCACGAAGAGGCTGATGGAGCAGATCTCGTACCCGGCCCACATAGAGGAAGGGAACAGATGTGTGGCGGCCGACTTCACTCAGGACAAGTTTGTCAGCTATCTGTGCCGGGAGAAGATTAGGGCGCTCTGTAGTTTTGAAGGTGAATCAATCGCAGGTTGAACGTAACGGTGATTATTTTATCGTACCTTATTCATGCGCCAGTTAATGTAACGGTGTAGATTTTATAGTTGAGGCGTTAGTCAATTTGATACATTTTTATTGTAAAGATTTTTTAATGAACAAAGAGTTATTTTGTGAATTGTGTAATGTTTTAAATGAGTAAAATTCTGATTGAAAAAAGTATACATTTTTGAAGTTAGTCTGTGAAATAATAATTAATTTATCTTTTTGACGATGGCTCAAAGGCCAGTAATTGCATTGTAAAAAAAACAGCAAAAAACAATCAGTATTACTTACCCGTGTGTATGTCCAGGCTGTTCCGACGACTGTGGTGGTAATGGAGCGTGTGACACTGAAAGCTATCATTGCATCTTTGGCTGTAGGGCCAACAGAAGCGGGCCGTTGTGCAATGAAGGTGAGAGCCAAGTACGTGCAACAATTACTTGGTTCAAGGAAGTATAAAAAGAACATGTACTAAATCAACAGTATTGGTACTTTTTTAATATTAGAAATTATTGGAGAATATTTACTTCGGTCATTCAAAAATTGTTTAATACCAGTATTGATAACATATAGTGTGTCTTGGATATTTTAGTCTAATAATAGAGTGTTGATATTTTTAATACTTATTCTTTATCAAAATAAAATCTTGAAAAACGTTAACCACATTAAACACATGACACATAAGATTATAGCTGGTGCCTCATGGACCAAATGTTGTTCGTCTGTCGAGTTGACTAGGACCAAATAATATCATATTTAATTACATCACCAGTAAGGTTAACACGAAGCTTGTAATGTGTCCCCAGAATGCCCTGCAAAATGTTGGCGACATCTTTCGTGTCATCAGTTTACACGAAAATGTCGCGGATGTGTGGACGGTTTCTATGGAGATAACTGTACGGCAGGTAGGTGCCCTCAAGATTTTTGAATGCCTCAAATTTTATTAATCAGGTGGCCTTATATTTTAATAAAAAGCTATAAACTTCAATGTGCCTTATACTTTACTTTAATGTAATGATGTTTGAAGAACATTGGAAAAAATTAATGTGGAAAGAAGTTTTTTTTTCCGGGAATAAAAGTTTCAAAAATATTATATTGAACATAATTAGTTTTAAGATTGAATGAAGCAATCAATTCACGTTCTCATCCTGCCCCACCCCACCCCACCCCCAATTAAGCAACTTGTTCCTAACACACTGATAACGGAGACATTAACCATCCTGTTACAATGTTCTAGACCTAGCGTTGACAATCAGTTACCGTTGCTCTTATATATTATACAAAACATAATGATACATCTGTTGCGCAATTATCGTTTGTTTTAGTTTGTCCTAAATGTAACGACACAAAGGAATGCAACCAGAAGGATGGGGCGTGTTTCAAGGGCTGCAAGCCTGGGTACAGTGGATTTGATTGTGATGAAGGTAATGGATTAGTTATGTAAAAAAAAATATTATCTATATTTTTTAAATAATTCTTTTTACAAGTCAGTGGTTCGTTTATATATATGTATTTTATTCGAATTTACAATGATATATTGTAGTTGATCTTTAATTATATAATAGTATATATGAACTATCTAATGACTTCAAATTATAATATTAAAAACCTAATAACATTAATGAAAGACTTGTCAATTTTACAATACAGGTTAAAAAAAAAAGTATATTTTTACATTACTCTCCTTTTTCGGAATCATTTTTTTTTGGTCACCTAATAAAATTTTAGTTAGAACATGTCTACCCCTGTCACTAAAAATTCCATTTTGTCATTGACCAGAATGCTCAGATCACTGTAATTTGACTATGTGCGACCGATTTACAAAGGAATGCATCAAAGGTTGTGAGGCTGGTTTTACAGGTCCACATTGTAATCAAAGTAAGTAATAAGTAATTAAATTAATAGATAGATTTCTTTTTTAAAAAAATCTGTCTTAACTAGTAACTAACCGCATTGTTGTGTTGAATGATGTAACTTTTTTTTTTTTGAAACACTTCATCTACACATTTTTTACATAAACATAGTGTTTTTTTTAATAGTTTGATTTGCATCAAAATATATATAGTTAGAACTTTATTTTCAGAAATTCTACTTTTTAGGTCCATTACCTTCAGCCAATATAAAATGTAAATGTAAAAAAAATATTTTAAAATAAACGCTGTGTCCCAAAAAGGGACTGCAGCGGAGATCGATGAAAGAAGTTTTAAGGTTTCAGCTGCAACTCCCTTTTTCTTAAAAAAAAAAAAAAAAAAAAAAAAAATCTTACTTAAATGGATGATGACAGTTCAAATAAAATGATATTATGAACCCACAATCATGTCATACTCCTGTATATCTTGCGTTGTAATAATAACAAAAATGTAGTCCATATTTGCAGCATGTTTTCATTGTGCTGGAGACGGAAGCTGTACCCAGAGTGACAAGCTGTGTCTACATCACTGCCAAGAAGGTTACGTCGGGAAAACCTGTGAGTTGGGTAAGGAACGTAAACACAAGTTGAAGACGTTTTAACGCTTCGAGATTAAATAAATATAATGAATTTAGAAAGGAAATTGAAATTTTATGTAAAGTTGAAACGTAAAATAACGACATCAAATAGTTTACAAATAAATTAGGCGACTAATCTAATTCAAAGAAATCGTTACGATAATTTAGAAATGGTGAATAATATATATATATATATANAGAGAGAGAGAGAGAGAGAGAGAGCGAGAGAGAGAGAGAGAGAGAGAGAGCGAGAGAGAGAGAGAGAGAGAGAGAGAGAGAGGGAAATGTTCATAGACGATTTTGTAAATGTTATAGGGCACTGTCCGAAAGATTAAGCAGGTTGACATTCGCTTTCTCAGCGTATATGAACAAGCACACGGCACACACATATCTCAGTATTAATATTACTCTGACATTGATTGTTAAGAACAAATGATTTCTAATTGTTTATGCTACTATTGTATGGCATATAACATTGTAAATGTCGCTTTCAATACTAATTTTTAAAAGAAATGTATGGCAACTAGCGTTGCCTTGTACATATATGAAACAGTAGACTTGAATAAATGTCAATGATAGATACGAATGCATTGCAACTAAACATGTTTACCTGGATCTTTATAGTTATGTATAATATAAATGTATAACAACTTAACTTGTATATGTAGATGCGAACAGTTCTGTTTGATATGAACGTATTTCTGCTAGCATTAAATATGTAAATGTGATTTTAAAAAGTGATGGATAAAGAAAAGTGTATGCCTTCTAAAGAGTGTGATGAAAATAATTAAGAAAATAATTTCTAATCAACATTATCATTTCAGTTGAAAGTGAAAACCTTGAAGACATAATTACTTTCTACACAGTACTCTTCATCACAGTGATAGCACTAGTTGTCTTTACCATAGCAGTGATACTTCGAAATAAATATCATAGGATTAGTATTAATGTTAGTAACGAGTCTTAAAATTTACAAATAAAAAATACGTGTTTATAATGAAAATGTTCATTAATTATTTTTTTAAAGCTTTACTTTTAAATGTATGTATAAATTGCCAAAATATATCAATGCAATTAAATAAGTAAAACTTGTTTAAATATTATATTATTTGTCTATTCCTCCATTGATCCATCCATTGCTCTGTATTTCGAAACAACTATCCATTTATTTACTATCTATCAGCCTCTCTGTACAAATGCATCAGTCTTTAATTCTCTCTTACTTTCTGTATAACTGATTTACTGTTTTGGCAACAGGTGTCTGCATGTGCATGCTTAAAGATCATATTTTCTATTACTTCCTTTTAATGGAATTTATAAACTTATAAAGATTTGGTTTTGTGGGCTGATACAATTAAAAAATCATAAAGATTATATGATTGAACAGCCAAGAATGTGATATCTGCAACATACCTATACATTTGCTAATTGAAGCTTCTTTTTGGAAAACTTTTCATGATTTCCTGCAGTGAGGGGTAATGTGTGGTATTAGGCTGCATTTGAAAATGTTGCCTTTGAAAAAGTTGCAGCTTGTTCCCAAAGTCCTTGATATGTGAATATAATTGGCTTACCACTGCATAGTGCTAATATGCAAGACAAACAGTATCAGATAGTTCTGGAATTTGTTTTTCCTTATTTTCCATGTACTGCTAAATTTCTTTTTTAATGTATAGACGCGCTGAAGTCCTGTCCCCCGACTAAACCATCTTATATCATTGTGATACGCATCATCTTTGTATTCTCCTTGGATGTCAAGAAGACACTGCTAAAACTGGATGTGAAACAGGGTTTCAGAGCGAATAGAGTTCGTATCCTTTATCACTGGCTTAAGGACACGATCACATGAAAGATGTTTAGCATAAGACACTTCTTTATGAATGATACAGTGAAGTTTAAAAACTTTGCCAGCCTGACTAAGCTGACTTTGTTACAGACAAGATTTTCTAGTCAACTGTGCTCACGAGTCATGGCGATAGCCATCAGTAATAAATAAAGATATTGTTTACTTGGTAATGTAACGTCATAGACAGCAAAACAAACATAACCAAATACATTTGTTCCCCTTGTCGGTCTTTAAGACTTAAGTGATGTAATTGGTAAACAATACATTGTAATCGACTTTTGTCATCTTTTGACGAACTCAAAACGGTAAAACGTGTCGACTTTTCTTATATTTAATGCTGTTAAAAAATAAAAAAATAATAAGTTAATTATTTCAGATGAGGCCGCGGGCCAGTAAAAATTGCTTCGCGAGCCGGTTTTGGCCCGCGGGCCGGACTTTGGATGCCCCTTTCTTGGGTGATCAAATATGTTAATTATTATATTCTTTTAGAGGCAACCTATGTTTTTCGTTTTGAAAATAATAAAGATAAATAAAGGCTTGTAAGTATTGAAATACTTATAAGATTTTAAATTATAGTTGTTTTTACAATACGTAGTCTGTGAAAATAAGCAAATTCTTATAAATATCATGCCCACTAGATTTTATCGAAATACAATTTATACACTAACATGGACTTAATTATTAACTGATTTTTTTATATATAAATTTTAATTACGACAAAGTATAGTAACTTGACAACAACATTATACTGTCTAATTTAGTTTTACCATCGTAGCATAATATTAATTATTCCGGTTCCGTCTAAAACGTTTGAAAGATTCCTTGCACAAAAATAAACCGATGGCCGATGACCATGATGCAGAGGGGGCAAACATAGCCACGAACAGGTATGCGTAGGACATGGCGCAGTCTCAGTTTGAGTCTGGTTGTCTGTGGACGTAAGACGTGAGGCATTAAGTTAAACTGTGAAAGTATTGTGATCTTGTAAATTAATGTGCGCATTTATTGGTGATGGAAAGTGAGATAGGATAGTATTATTTATTTCTATTTCCACTAGTATGTGTGTTTGCTAGTGATGTAGAAGTGAGATAGAAGCTTGTTAAGTTTTTCTTATCAAATATAGTGTGCGTGATTTTATTTCGTGTCAAGCATTGTGGATAGATGTTGAATTAGAACACCCATGACGTCACAAAAGGCGGTGAATATTCTTGATGGGAAATCAAAAAATAGTTTTCGTTAACATTATTAAAGAAAAATTTGCTGGCTAATATTTTTTCAGATGTATAAAAGTTAAATATTAAGAACACTCTTGTTTTATTTGGAAATTAGAAATGTTATAAATATTTATTTCATTTATCATAATTTATTAAAATGTTTTTTAAATTAAAAAAATAATACTAAAGATGAAAAATGGACCCTGTGATAAAAAGCACTAACAATTTTTTTACAAAACTGTATATATATATATA
>MUZC01004468.1:1179013-1206100 GCA_002072015.1 Radix auricularia | reverse complement strand
CCCCCCCCCCCCCCGGACCAATATTAAATTTAAATCTATTTTAAAAATTTATTTAAATTAATTTAGATTTTATAATTAATTCACACAAATAATCCTGGATCTATTAATTTCGTATAATAATATAAACGCATATTCAATATAAAGAAGAGTTTGTTAAGATATTATTGTGACTTAATTCTTTCCAAGTGGCAAGTGGCTACTGCAAAGAGTGGATATGTCGTAAGGGTAGCAAGATTTGGCCAGGTTGTCTGCTGCTACGACAAAATTGTCGCAGTGCTAGCCACATCCTAAAAAGAAAATAAAAAAAATAAAATGTGTAGTAACCAATGGAAAAGTGAAATTGTCTTAATATCGTTTATTTATCTTTTAATTATATAAAAAAGATGAAAGGATACTTTTTATAAAAAATCTTCAATTTAGTAAATTTATTTTAGCATGGGTAAAAAAAGTCTGGCCAGCCTGGGCTATACATGTAAAAACTGAAGGATTACCAACTTAACTTTAAACCAAATTTAAATAATTTAAATATTAATTAAGTAGAATGCTAACATGCAGTTTCAATATTTTAAAAGGTTTTGTTTGTTTATTTAATTTAAATTTGAACAAAAGTAAAAGCTCTCCTGATAATATATATTTTTTTTAATGGTGTTTTAACTATAAGTTATACAGGCTTAGGGTTTTATTAAAAAGTCTTAAATCTGTATAATGTATTTTTAAAACTTTAATTTTATTTTGAATAATAAATAATATTTTTAAAAGGAAAAATGATTATCATATAAATGATATTTTTGTGCCATTTCAGAAAATAAAAGAGAATAGCTAAATCTTATCACTATCATGATGTATCTACAAATTTTAACCAGGATTTACATCATTCAAGTATACATAAGTAAGAAATTTAATTTAAACTGGTCTTTGGTTATGCTTGAGTTGAAAAATGCAGGTTCCAAGCAAATTATTTAAATCTGCACATGTAGTTTTAGCCATTTCAAAAAAGCTTCAAGCATTTATAAACACATGTCTTCGAGCAATTCTTCGAATCCGCTACAATGTACACAACAAGAGCCAGTGGAACTAATACTTCAGCGCAGATGGAGATGGATTGGCCACACCCTCAGAAAGCCTACATCCAGCATTGTCAGACAAGCCCTCACTTGGAACCCCCAGGGCAAGAGGAAGAGAGGTTGACCCAAAATGACCTGGAGAAGGGAACTGGAGACAGACTCCAAAAGAGTGGGCGCAGTTGGGGACAGTTAAATTGATTGGCACAGGACCGAGATGCCTGGAGAGTCTTCGTTTGTGCCTATGCCCCAGTTGGGACGACAGGCTATGATGATGATGAAGAGTTTTACCACAAGATTTAAATATAAAATAAATTATGTTTGAATAGAAGTGCAACTGATGTTAGTGGTAAATAGATTATGTTCCTATACTACATAAACTGTTTCTAACTAAAAAATGTCACAAAGATTTACTATTTTTATTATGTTAAAGTTGGAAAAAAAAAGGTTTTCTTCACTTGTCAGAGATTTCCTCATTTTTGCTTCAAATTTTTGTTCACGACCTCATGACTTTAAATTTCAATTTTTAAAAAGAAAATGTATATTTGGGCTATATATAGAGCAGAATGTTATCTTATGTTCTAACTACCAAATCTAATGTTGACAGGCTTCCTTTATGGTCAAGATATCAAGTTATTGGGGTTGGAATACAAGCAGTCTGTAACAAAGTGTGCAAGTGGA
The DNA here is from genome assembly GCA_002072015.1 of Radix auricularia. Classification (NCBI taxonomy): domain Eukaryota; kingdom Metazoa; phylum Mollusca; class Gastropoda; family Lymnaeidae; genus Radix; species Radix auricularia. The sequence goes on along the minus strand of MUZC01004468.1, from coordinate 1,204,358 downwards.
TTCTTAAACTATGTGGATAAACTAGTTTATAAAAGCATTATTAACTTTACCCGGCCAAGTAATGAATACATTTTTTCCACATTTTTTATCAAAGAAAGGACTGACAATGATTTCAAAATGGTAATGTTAAGCATGTAATCCATTATTCATTAAGTTAAAAAATAAAGATATCCTTCACCTTTCGAACCATTTTAAAGCGTTATATGCAATAATTCATTTATTCATTTATAAACAAGTAAAATATTTAAAGTCACAGCAAAATAAATTTTTAGCTCTTACATATTTTCTATTAACAAATAATTTGAAAAAAATTCAATTCTAAATTTCCAACATTCTCTTTAACTCAGCACTAAATATTTTCCTATTAAAGTGGTTAATTTTTTATTTTAAATTGAATTTTGTATTATCTATTTATTTGAAATATTTATTCACCATATTTTTTATTTAAAGTTAAATTTATCTCTCATTGAAAAATAGCAATAAACTAAAAGTTCCATCTGATTATTTTTTATTGTACAACTCAAAATTTTCATATATCTAAGACTTCATAAAATATAAATAAATTACTTTTTCTTAGTTTTTCAAGGTTTGGAGAAATAAAAAATAATATATTATATATCTTACACATAATTTACAGATATTTTAAAACATATGGGTAAATTATATTATGTGAACAATTTATATAAATAATTCTTTTCTAACCATAATTAAATAATCAAATTAAATGTTTAATTACAGTTATTTACCATCCACCCATTCTCGGATTGCATGAAAAGGAAAGATTTGGACTACTACTGTGAGAAAGATGGAGAAAATATTTTCATTGTATTTTTTACTCTACGAGCACAACCCAACTACAACGGTGCAGTGATGAAAGCTATAATGTTCGATATCGACAGCAAAGAAATCAAATCTGATTTACTGATTCTACCAGAAACATATGGTTTGTGCATTTTATTTTTTGTATGTGATTTACATTAGTGTTATGTTATTGTCTTTCAGCTGTTACCATTGAAAGATTTAAAAAAATTGGTGTCAGAACTATAATTTAATAAAAGCCTTAAATTTTCAGCAAATTTCGCTGCAATCCCTTTCCAATACCAAAAAAAAAATAAAAATAAATACTAATTCACATACATGTGCAATGTTTTAACTTTATCTTATTTTGCAATGTATTATTTTAGTCTAGGAAGCAACTAAACAGGATATTGGTAAGTCTGACAAAAGACACACAAAAAAAAAATAAAGAAAGAACTAGAAAAATGATCATAATGTTAAAAAAAAATTGTCAGTTTAAAATTTGTCATCTGAAACCCGACTAGACATAAGTAAGAAAGTAATTTTCAGACATTCAGCACTGTTATTTTAGTCAAGCAATAGCTAGCTAAAAATGTCATGATTTTTAAAAGTATTTGTTTATTTTATGACAATTTTAAAATAATAAATTAAAAATTAATATTCTTTACTTAAATGCTACTTGCTCCCTTACGATTTAACTTTTTGGTATACATCTATTGGGATAAGTCAGGGGTAGGCAAACTACAGCCTGAGGGCTGCATCCAGCCCGCCAGAATATATTATGCAGCCGTAGGCATGTGCTCATTGTTATCTTTTGTCTATGTTAAATTTATTTGTTCAGACTTTTTGCTATATATACAAAAATTTTATTCCGAGTATTTGATACAAACTAGGGATATTAAATCGGTTTTATGGCACAAGAGTTGATTAGTATCATTAGTCACTAATTGTTACTATCCTTATTCGAAACTGGTTTCAGCTCAATTGGAAATGGCTTTTGTTAACAATTTACATATTGGCGGTTTTGTAAAAATTATAATTTTTAGCGATAGATGTTGATTTATCCATGAGTACTGCCAAAAAAAAAGAAAGATTTAGGACGAATGACGTGTTTTTAATGCCGAAAAAAACTGCAAAATAATGCTTCATGAGCATTGGCAGCAAAGCAGTCTGCTTGTTGTTAGTACTTCAGTGTCTTTAAGCAGTAAAATATAAAAAGACACCACCAAACAATATATTTGGAATTTTTTGCACAACTAACTAATGAAGAGAAAAAAGGGAATGGCCAGTATTTGGTCATAATTTAAAGAAGCAGCAAACTGATTTCACCAAACAATCTATAATACAAGATGCTGTAACCGAAACCACTTTGGTGCTGTCCCATAACATTGTAAAACAGAACAAGTCTTTTTCGGACAGCGAGTTCATCAAGGAATGCTTGTTAGATGCATTAAGCATTATGTGTCCAGAACAGAAAACAATTTGTATAGCATTTCCTTATCAATGAATAACAAGGTTAACGGTAGTCAAGTGTTTAGAAAAAATTAGTTACACTTTGATGAAACAACTTTGAGATGCAGCAAATACTTCTTAGTTAACTCTTTTGCATTGGACACAAGTACCAATGTACAGGACACATCAGAATACATCAGAATGTTTGTATTTTTACAGGGAATAAACACTCATTTTGAGCATACTGAAGAATTACTAAGTTTTGAGCCATTAAAAGACACAACTACAGGCCAGGATTTAGAGCTGTGTTGAAAGAACTGTGTTGGTGTGGAAAAGATAGCAAGTGTACCAACCAATGGGGCATTTGCTTTGACTAGAAATTTTTTTTATGTCTTGCGAATTTGTTAAAAAGAAAATTAGACGAGAACATCCTAACCATACACTCTTACCACTCCACTGTGTCATCTATCAGAAAAGTTTGTATAAAGCTGTGTTGAATATCAAGAAGGTTATTAACCCAGTTCTCAGTGTGATAAACCTCATAAGGGCCAGGACACTTAACCATAGGCAGTTCAGGACACTGCTTAAAGATTAAGAAGCGGAATATTATGATATTAAATACCACAGCAGTGTCTGCTGACTTAGCCTGGACAAGATATTGAGGCGATTGTGGGATCTCAAGGAAGAAATAGTTATGTTCCTAGAGATCAAGTGTTTTCTTTGTGACTTTGCTACTAACATCGTTAAGGAAGAGTGGAAGTCTGACTTTATGTTTGCCATTGACATTATGGAAAAGTTGAATGAACTGACTGTCAAACTTAATGGCAATAGCTTGTTTGCACATGAAATATATTTGCTTGTTAAATAATTTCATACGAAGCTGTTCAACATGCAAACAGGTGAAAATAGGTTTTGTCATCATTTCCCTTTGCTGAAACAGAAAACCGGGTCTAATTAAAGAGCTGAAAGTAAAAGGCTCAGTAGGATGTCTATGCTGTGGAATTTGAAAGATGTTCCAAGACTAAAAAGTTTGAACCACTCTTCAGTATCCTCAGTTCATCATCTTATACAGAAACTTTTTCAGCCCCATAGGAAATAGAGTTAGACCTGCCTGATCTAGAAGCAGATTATGACCTGAAAGGAGAAGTTCAAGTGAGTTTTTTTATGCAGGAGTTTTTTGAATTTTTGCCAGCAGCAGCATTTCTGCACTTAAAAAACTTTTCTGCCAAACTTTTGTCACTATTTGGGTCCACATACATCTATGAGCAAGCTTTTTCTGTCATGAAAATAGACAAGTCTAAGAACAGATGTTGACTAACAACAATTTTGAATGCAGTCATGCGAATCACAACCAGTAAACTGATTCCACAGTTCAAGAACATTATCCAAAATTGTGAACAGTTACTTACTTATCATTAATTATAATTGTACTCTATGGTCAGCTTATATGTAAATTATGTTTCTACTTCTTCATAGTTATTATGACAGTTAACAATAAACCTTTGTTGAAATAATTATGAATAGTAAAATCTTATTATAAAATTATAAATTGTTACAGTACAGTTCATATTTTAAAATTAAATCTTCATGTGTTTTAGAGTGTGAATTTGAAATAAAAGGAAAAGTACATGGTTATAATCATTAATTCATATTTTATATGTTGTATTTTGTAATTGAAGAATACAAAAAATATATGTGGCCCACCTATAACAATAAAGTTTTCAATGCAGCCCTCGGTGGAAAAAGTTTGCCCACCCCTGGAATAAGTACATTTTAAGTATCCTCCAATTTCTCATCAATTTATTTGGTATTGGCCCTGTACAATACATTATTTAATTTATTTTTCATTGTAATTACAGCTGAGATCTATTATATATCCCTAGTTAGCTTCAGTGTAATTTGTATTAGAATTAAGATCTTTTCCAACTTCATCTTGTAATTATAATTTTTATCCTTTAATTTGTTTTATTTTAAAATAGCTTTTTTTATTATTTAAAGAATTGATAGACGACATTTTTGGGGTAATTACTTTTCATTTACCTAGTTGGAAATGCAAATTATTAGTTTTATTATGATTTAAACATGTAAAGAATAAGTGAAACATAGTGTTTGAATTAGTAAATATTTAGCAAAATCTTGACAACATTGAAAACAACCTACAAGCTAACAGTTAAAATGCAAGGGCCTATTTTAAAAATCTTCCCAGCAGCCAACATGAAACATTGAAAGCTGTGAAATCACCAGATGACCTGATTCAAGTTGAGATCAGATCCCTGGTGACACCTAACCAGTTGTGACAGCTTTAACGCTAATCCTAGCCCACTATTTTGCACTATCAGTAATGGTGCTTACCTGTCAACAACATTAGTAAAGCATACTTGTTTATGCACATATATGAGTTGTTGCACATAGCATGCAAGGTTAATCTTTTATAAAAGTAACATCATTTTTTGTGTGTCTAAGATTAAGTTACCATTGGTTTTAAGGGAAATAAGTAAAAATCCAAACCCTAGCACATTTTCAAATATTTTAAATTAATCTCATATTATGAGTAAATCTAATATTAATGTCTTTCATTCATACTTATTCATTTGTTTTTCAGATGTAAGAAATGTTACGTCTGAAATAATAAAAATAAATGAGGTGAGATACAATATTGATGATTGTAGAGCAAACATTAGTAACAATGACCTCAAACTAGAGTTTGGTTGTTCAAGTCCAGCAACTCCATGTGCCATAGAAATCCTGACAGACAACTCTCAACTCATTGAAAGATTTAATAATTCAGCTGTTTTGAGAACAACTCTTAACCCTCAACAGATTATAAATGTAACTTTAAAGTATGGTGCCTGTAGGCTGGATGGGAACCATAACAATATCACATGTATAATTCAAGCTAGTAAGTCTGGAAATATTAACATTCAATAAGTTATCATGAAAATGACAGGTTAATGTTTTAAATGATTTAACAAGAAATTATGATACTCAATAATAAACATGAAGATACTTCAAGGTCTTAGTTACTTTTGTTTAAAACATAATCCTTTTCCTTTAACTATTTTATTAAAAAATTTACAAATTAACTAAATAGGTTCAAAAATGTATGTGTATTAAAATTATAAATTATAGATGTGAAACTGCTGAAATAAAGCTTGCACATTCTTTGTGTGTTTATTTGTGCCAAATATGGCAACATCATTTTGTTGCACTTGACATAGCTCTATTGAGCTGAAATTTAGTAGGCATCAGTATCTCTGGTGATAAAACATTATTCCAAAATTTCATTCACCTTGAACAGTTGACTGTTATGTCATTTGCTTTTTTGTGCAACACTTTTTTGATGAGGTAATAAATAAGGAATATTAAATACATTTTTGAAAGAAAAAAACTGTTAAATAAAATATTTGGCAAATAAAAAATGAGTAAAAGAAAATAATATTTTTAAAAAACATAATTTTTATTCCAATGAAATAAAAAGGACAAAATAAATTATTTCTCATGTCCACAAAAATAAGAGCGTAGGCGCTAAGCATAAAAAAACCCAGATAAACTATGTTCTTGTAATTTATTTTTTCTTACAGTGCATTGGGATAAAGTGTGTAGTAAAAAGTCATTTTTCCATCCATTTTTAAACAACAAATTTCATCCACATGTTTCATTAAATTACTTCCACATGCTTATTTGTTACAATGTTATTTCTATTTATAAGATACTGTTCATGATACTGGATGTAGTCCTATAACAATTGTCACAATTACTGTGATTACTGGAACAGGCTGCATGTTTATTTTTCTACTAATTCTGGTGGTACTTGTAATAGTAAGGTACTTAACTCTTTAACTTGCTTCCAAATATAACTATACATTTTATAGATATATATTTAAGTGTGAGAATTTTAATTAAATGGCAAGTAAAATGAGCATATAATAATTTATTTTTTTACTTCTCTGCAGATTCAGAAAACTGTTTGCAAATAAAGATATATTGAAAAGGTAAAAATCTATTTATTTTAATCATGTAAATCCTCATGTATAGGTAAGTAAATATTTCCAAGTGACAATTACTAATTATTTCTAATGTATTTAAACAGCACTATTTTGATATTAACATGGACTTATCTTAATAGAACTAAGAGTGTAAAAATAAAAATGGCACAGAATGTAAAGCCCCTTTTAATGAAAAGGTGTTCACCTTTAATTTCAAGGTATTAATTTGTACCTCATTATTGTTTAAAATTATACTTAGTATTAAAAAAAGATATTTTACATTACCCATTTCAAAAATGTCTCTCGATAGGGAAGAGTATGGTCTGCTGCCATGTGTTGATGAGAAAAAAGGTTTGTGAACTTTTTATCTTTATTTTAATGATATGCGGTAAATATTAATATTTTTTGGTAAAATCCGAGTTGACGTTCCCACGTTAAATGGCCGCCATCATTGCTGCTATGCCGCCTACCAAAGAAATTTGAAAATTCAACTATTAAAATTCTAAAACTAAACCTAACCCTAACCGTTAATTAACAAATAAAAATTCTGAAACTAAACCTAAATAACAAAGGAATGGAAAGCACAATTTATTGCTATAATTGCTATATAACATAACCCAGTTGGGAACGTATAATCGGATATAGCCTAATTTTTAATTTCAGTATATTATTATGCATAATTAGAGTATTTATTTCTTGAACACAGTGATACAATCAGTTATGTATATCCATCGTGTAAAGTGAGTTTTGGGGGAATAGGAATGAGATTCTTTCCTGCAATTAAAATATTACATATGTAAATTTTAGTGATAGGAGATTTGTTTTATATGGTAGCCAAATTGTTAACACTTTAAATTTTGTAAATGCCTCTAGGAAGTGTGTTGGGTATATTTGCTTATATACTATACAAAAATAATCCCTATGTAGTTTAAGTTTTAAATAATTTTATTTTCAACATTAGCAGCAATGGCTCTAAAATACTTTAATATGTAAGAAAATCAGATCCTTATTGAAACATTTTGTCATTTATTTCATTCATGGGTAGAGTTGCTTTCAAAACATTTTTATCACCAGAACCTTTGAACTATTTGGACAAATCAACTTTAACAGACATTTTTGGGCTTAACGTTGTTCTTAAATGTGAGTTCCTTTTAAATTTACTTCTTAGTTCCAATTAGGTATATGAGGCCTCTGCCCGAAAATCAAGATGCTCTATATGAATTGTGACTGACATTGTTCTTTGTTTGTTTTAGGATATAGATTTGGAGTTGGGGATTGGTACAAAATATGAAATAAAAAATAGAAATTTAACTAGTGACATAAAATATTCTGACACTCATTAAACAAAAAATAGTAAAAATTTCAAAACAGCATAACCATTTTATGAAATAAAAACAATTTCAACAGGTTACTCAAGCAGTGTTGAGCACAAGGATGATGAAGTAGATGATACGTCTTTTTTAGAAGGTCATGTTCTCCATGGTAAGATGATGATAATAATTATTATTATAATAATAACCATACCCATTTGTATATTGACCATATGCTAATAATGCATTATAAACATAAATTTTAGGAACCAAAAGACAGTGGTTAGATGACTTCAGACAGAAAAAGAGTGCAAGACCTATAAATTTTCTAAATAGTAGAATAATCCTTGGCAAATTTTAATGTCAATCTGCATTAAAACAATACAGTTTAACAAATACAATTTTCAAAATATGATTAGTAAGCAGAATTGTGTTTTCAAGGTAGAGGATTCCATAATAGGTGTACCTCTTAGGACAGTTGTGTGCTCCCTGCAGTGTTGTTTGAGGTACACTACAGCATTGAGCAAATTGCAAACAAAATCAATTTTATATTAAATTCAACATGTTTTTACTTAAACTGAGGTTGAAGTTTTATTTTAGTGCAGCTCTCTCGGCTACTTAGTCATTAATGTGGCTCTGTCCCTAAAATTTTGCCCACTATTGTTATGGGATACAGTGTAATTTGTGTAGGACTTCTAACCTTATATTTAAGTGAATCAATGTTTATCTTCAGATGAAGGTGCTGAACATGTAATTGATTTAAAGAAAGAGCGAAACTGCATTAGAGTGAGTATTTAAATTTTTTTTTATTACTTCCCATTTCTTTTTGCATTTTTAGCTAATTTTGCTCTGTCACTATATATAATGTACATTTTAGAATAGGCAGAGGTGCTAAAAAGTAAAGATAAAAATGTTTAGTCTTTAAAATTTTTATATTTTAATATACATTTTTGTTTTGGAGGGACCTTTAACTCTTTCCCTGCCAATCGCCGATATATCTGCGATCTCGCCTGGTCACGTTTCTGCCAATCGCAGATATAACTGCGAATTGAATTTTTGAATTTATTTCGTGGCTTAGAATTCAATTTACTTTCTTTTGATATAAGATACACCAATGTTGCTTTAGACATTTATTAAAAATTTTACGATAATTAAAATCACCCTTAAAAAATTATCAAACTAAAAAATGGTCTGGTTTGAACCCCTGGCAGGGAAAGAGTTAACTTTATGGTAGTAACTGAGCAAAATGATAGCTTGTGTTTAAATTTTACAGCAAAAAAAAAATATATATATATATATAGTTAAAAAAATAAAGTGATGTTAAGTGTGTCATTAAGTCTAATAACTTTTATTCAAATGAAAAATATAAACTCTAAAATGACCTATTTCAACAAATTACATAGGACCCGGCTAATTTCCCTGCTCTCCTGATCACACTACGTTTAAACTATATTTCATGTGGGACTAAATATGGGGCTTTACTTTTTCTTATTTAATATTTCTGTCAGTACCAGTTCCAGTTATAAATGATGGCTTGTAAAATTCTAATAAAGTAATTTTCTTATCTGGGTGGGCAGGGTAGTTAGGGCGAATTGGTTTCCATTTTTTGTTTAAGCAAGAAAGCTAAACAAAATATACCACACTTTGTTAATTAAAATTTAAGTAAATTTTTTTCCCTAAATGGCTGAGAATTAATGTTTTAATATGATATATATTAACTAGTATTGACATCCAAGCATGGGCTGAGAGACATGCCATGTTATTTATATCCTGCATTAGACATACTGGATAGCATTATGTATTGTGCAGAACAGGGCTTCCTGATATTCCTCTCTTGATTACAATAACAACAGTACATCAGAACAGGGCTTCCTAATATTCTTGTCTTGATTACAATAACAACAGTACATCAGAACAGAGCTTCCTAATATTCTTGTCTTGATTACAATAACCTCAGTACATCAGAACAGGGCTTCCTAATAATCGTGTCTTGATTACAATAACAACAGTACATCAGAACAGAGCTTCCTAATATTCTTGTCTTGATTACAATAACCTCAGTACATCAGAACAGGGCTTCCTAATAATCTTGTCTTGGTTACAATAATCACAGTACATAAGAACAGGGCTTCCTAATATTCTTGTCTTGATTACAATAACTAAAGTGCATCACAATTATTGCAAGTTGAGAAGAAGAAAGCAAAAATATATTAGTCCATATTTCTATTCTCATTAACTTCAAATATATAAAGAAAAGACAATGCCAACTAGTAGATATAAGTATTATAAGGTGCAAACAAATTTTACCCAAAAGATCTACTTCAAATAAAAAATTTTAAAAAACAAAAAAGCCTCAATAAAACAATGTTTTTGACTATAAATCCTTTATATATGAGACATAACTAAAAGAATGTTCGTTATAATAGGAATCGCATGCCAATACAAAAATCGAAAATTATAGTTAAGTCTCTAATATAAAAATTTAGAGTTTAAAAAAAATGCAAAAAAACTATTACAGTCTGCCAGCTAAATTTCATCTCGATTTCATCACGGGAAAAGAGTTATAAAAACATGTTTAATATAGCGGTCACCTTGGACAGACTAACATTTACATTTACATATGGTGAATATATTTTTAAAAAGTATCATCAATAAAATACGCATCGCACTGCGTGACAAGAAAATATTAAAAAGGTAGTTTGATATACTAAGCACTGCAAAACACTAGCACAAAATTTAACGTGCTACATGGAGATAGATACTGATAATCTAAAAATTCATGAATTCAATTACAGTACAATTTTGATAGATAATTTTTCTCGTTGGCACGAGTCTGCATGCAAAATTTCACCACTTGTATACAAGGCAGAGCATTAAAATTTGATCCAAAGATTTTTAGGCAAACATACAATTAAGGCATCAATGGATATAAGTTAAAATAAATGTAACAATTAAAGACTTAGGAACACATATTATTAGTTATAGTTTTAATGACTTAGCAATTCATTACTTTATTAATTTATGCTCTATTCTAGTTAGTGCAGTGAATGTAAAAGGAATAATTTGTTTTTTTTTCTAGTTATTTTTTTTTTAAGATAGGGAGAAAAACAAGTCTCCAATAAACTTAATCTAACATTAAAGTAACATAATGATTCAATTCTTTATATTCCTTACATTTTAATTTATTTATATCTCTTTACATTTTAGGAATGAAATAAAATATCACCTGATGAGAATGGAGAAAATTTTCATGCACAAAATTTCCTGCACATCGTCTAACTGGGAAACGTAGTTCATCACTCAATGATTTAAAAGTAAACCATTTTGTGAGATAAATTAAGCAAAACAAATCCAAGCTTTTCTTAATTGAAATGAGTCATTGTGTGACATGTCTTTCTTTTGGAATATGGTTGTTTTTTATTGTAACTTTTCAATCATTTTTTGTGGAATATATATATTTATACAAGCACATTATGCATGCTTTTCTATGGGATTAGCATAATGAAAATGCCAATACGTTGTATAAGAATCTAACATTCCCCTTTTTATTTCCCCAAGTCTGAGGGATATTATTGAATTTATTGGCGCCTGCCACTACCAGTGAAAAGCAACCTTTAAAAGTTCACAAAGGTACCGCTGTATAAAAAATTTATATGCAGCCAATTAGGTGCTGCCCTTAAATGATGTCTCGCCACTATGGCAGATTTTTCAACCCTCACCCTGTAATCACATGTTGTCACAAAAACTTAGACCACCCTCCAGACTTTGATCCCCCCACATAATGCCTTATTTTCTAATTGAAAATGAGCATGTTTCAAATCACTTGTTTGTCATTCAAGTATGTATTTAGTGTAAGGCTGCACTCTAATATCGTAACATGCATGAAAGCCCTGTGATCACCTCCACCCTCAGGTGCATGGCATGTATTGACAGCCTATAGGCCTCAATCTTAACCCTGTGCATATTATAACTATACAATCCATGTTGTTCTTAGAAAGCTCGGTAAGTTCTTTTCAATCTTTTTTTTCCCTCTGTTGCTAGTGGAAATCTGTGATAGCAATTGTCCTTAAACAATCACATTTACTATTAAATAGCTCATGTAGTATATGAATGTTTAAGAAGATAAATACTCATTGTCTCGTTAGAGACATGACATAGCATACTCAAAAATTAACCGTTTAGTCAAACTTAATTCACAAAAACACTAACACACACTCACTCATGTGCACACAAAACTATAATGATAAAACATTTTAAATAAACAAAAAATTCTTGTTACTTTGTTCCCATTTCACAAATTATAACATCAGTTTAAACAATATGTCATTTAACATGTTTTTTTTTTTTCAAATTTTTTTTTATTAGCAGTTACCCTGCATAGCGAGCACAGACATTCTTAGGCGCATTACCATATTTTCACGCATTTTCTCTGCACACGATGATACCCATGATTATACTACACAGAATTTTAGACCCTGTAAAACAATAGTTGTATAATCCACCCACGCTTTTACCCCACACTATTCTACATTTGAGAAGTCATATCACGCTGAACCACTCTAGTTGAATGAACTGTACATATACATTATCGCTCGTCATTTTATAAAATCAGATACGTGCTATCAAACGATTACAGGCAGATTGTGAACACACTTACCAGAAGTTATACAGAATCTATTTTTATTAGGGCTGCTATATATTAATTTAAATTTAATAGTTAACTTTTCAAAAATTACAGAATATTTAATAGATAATTTTGATTAAAGCTGAAAATAAGATGTATGATGTAAGATGTAATCTGAAAATTTCATAAAATGCCCATAACCTAAATATTTAATTTAAAAAATAATATTTTAGGAAATATATTTAAATATAAGTAGTTCAATTTAAATTCAATGAATTTGAATTTTATAATTGTTAATAAAGTAAAAGTAAAAGTTTTTTAAAATATCATTTTCCTTATAAAAACTGCATATTTTAAAGTTTACACTTAAAATATCTTTTTTTTTTTATAGAGAAGTTTGTACCTAAATTTTTTTTAAAATTCATTTTTACTAATAAATAGAAAAAATTGTTTTAAATATTTTCTTTAATTTTAATATTAATAGCCATTTTATCGATTCAAATAATTTTATTCTATAAAATGTTTTACCGATTAATAGAGAAATTTATCGTTAATTTCTGCAGCCCTAATTTTTATATTCGTGTTTTGCAAGTAATAGTGCCATTGATGCATTATTCAGTAAAAAAAAATAAATTCAGATACTCTATCCACAGAGATACCCTGCAGGAGGTGCGGGGTTTGTAAAATCTGGTGTAATCTATGAGGAATATGCCTGAAAATACGGAATTTATAATTTGCATTTTAAGTGTTTTTTTACTGTTTAAAAAGGTCATATATTTTTTTCTTTTTTTATATAAAGATAAACAAGTCTTTGTTCTTCTAAAATCATTTATACTTTGATCCCACATACTGGTATTTATTTACATTAACATTCCTACCTGTAATCTATATACAACTAAACTGCAAGTTAGTAAATATTGACAAATATTTTTTTTTTTACCCTGAACTTTCAAGTTTATACACAAACATTTTTCAAAAATGATATTACTAAACATATTGTTTGTGTTTGACTTAATGTTAATAGAGATGCTCACACAATGCCTTTGGAGTTTTGTGACTACTAGTTGTGTTTATTTTGTACCAGCTATTGCAAAGTGTTGGTTATTTATAATAAAATTTGAACTTGTGTAAATTACACTGAAATTTAATTATGGTTGTGCATTTTATGTTTTTAAAAGGAATTAAAAATATATATATGTGTATGCAATTATGACTTGTTGCTAAATCCTGAACTTAAAATAATCTAAACCCAATAAACTCCTTTCCTCTAATGAAGACACAGAATATAATTAATAACAAAATTAAATAATATCAGCAGTGTGAAAAAATGTTTCATAAATGTTGATATGTGTCATTCAAATTTTTCTAACTGATTGACTTTTTCATAAACTATAATATCAGAAAATAATTAGGGAAAATACTGAATTTATTTTTATATGAAATTACCTTTAACTAGTTTTATATCTTGAAAAGTCTTATCTTTTTATTATAAATGTATACGGGTTCTTCTCATTTAGCTTATTAATGTTGATATACACTGTTAATGAACAAAAAAAAATATTTTATTCAATCAAAACTTTGTGAATTATGTTCTGTGAAATTTCTTATTGATTGGGAAATAGATTTTATTAGGTGCAATTATCACAAAATATCTTTACAATAATTTATATTTTAAATCTCGTAGGCTTATCTGTTTTCACCTTAACTGTTAGGTTATACCATCTCTGTGTACCAGCAACATGTATCTATTTTTGTCATTGCCCTTGTATTCAATTAGCCTACAATATCAATAATGTTCTCTTTGCATCTAAAAAAAATTGAAATTCTAAATAAAATTCTTCTGTTAATTTTTCTCCTCATGTTAAATCAGTGATCAGATTCATTAACTGCTAACAAATTAAATCTCAATCAATAATATCTTATGGTATAATTATTTTTTTTAAAGTTATGTAGAAATAGAAACACTTAGAAATACATTCAACACTATCATTGTATTTTTTTCTTAATTTATTAAAAAACTTCCATGCGTGCTTATCTTCATGTCAGCTGTCATCCCATCAGGGGCATAGGCCACAAACAAAGGCTTTTCAGTCATCCAAGTCTTGAGCCATTCCATGCAGCTTGTTTTTGAATTTGTTTTAGTTTATCAATTTTTTCATTGGTGGATGGGTCCCATACAGAAGATATATGTATTCTAGTACAGGTCATAACAAGGAGAAGTAGCATTTAATTTTATAACTCGATAACATTTGTAAAAGTTTCTTCTTATAAAGCCTAAGGTTTTGTTATTTATTTGATTATTTTAATAACTTCATTGACATGGGAATTCCATAATTGTTTTTTTAATTTATTATGAATCATAATTTCTTTGTTTGCTTCTTAGTTTGGGTTAGTTCTTTGCCATAAATGAAATATTTGAATTTATTTGTTTCTTTGTTAATTGTAACAGTTGTCACTTTTCTGGGTGGAAAGGCATACTCCAGTTAGTGTCCCACTTTATCAAATTCATTTATGTCTCTTTTTAACATCTGGCCATCTTGTTCTATACATATAAATATAATAATATATAATATATATATATATATATATATAGATAGATAAATATCTAATCTTGTTCAAAATCACCTTCTTTTCATGAAATTGTTGCATTCTAAGCTTATCCAAGTTCTTATGTCTAACCTTAAATGCTTATATTCCCTGTTTGTTGAGGCAACAAATTCCTTGCAAAAATTATACACAGAAAGAAAATAATTATTTTATGGTTGTTTTTTTGCGCATGGGACAAGAAAAGTGTTTTATCTCTATATCCATCTGAGTTGCTTAAGATTTTTTCATTGTGTTGGATTTATAAACTAGAAATAATTTCCTTTTGTATTATTATTATTATCATCATCGGAAGAGTTAACAATATTATGTTATAAATATTTATATCATATTAAAAATATATATTGTCTGAATATAACGCATGAGATATTAAAGGGCATTGGCAATATTTTTTCAAGAATTTCATTCTTGTATTAGTATTATGCTTTAGCATTAATATTACAATCAGATCAATATAAACAGTTTTTGAATATAGTTACATTTAATGAATGTCTAATTTATAATAATACTTAAATAGTTAAGAAAATACTTTGTCCTAGATAGATAAGCACTTGATATATTGGTTTAATGAAATTTGCGCTTCTAAAAAAATCGTATAAAATTTACTTAAACTATTTGAATTGTTTTAAAACTAAAACACATATTGAAAGCATTGGAGCCTTTACCGTGATGTAAAATAGTTTTCAGTTTGGTGAAATATCAACTTTGTAGTCAATTTATATTTAACTTTATTTTATTTTTTAATTTAAACTTATTTAACGAGCATAATTTATTCCCTACTTCTAAATTTTGCAAGCTCCATAAAATTTCAATTTTGTTTATACTCTTTTCTAAAACTGCTTGAAAACACATTTGAATTGTGACGTAAACTTTAGTTTGCTTATCGCTTCCAATTTAAAAATCTTCAATGTGATATTTTTGTTTGACAAGACTCTGTCCAATATAACACAGTTGCTAGTGTTATTTCCATTATAATTTTGTAAAATCTTGGGATGAATTACAATTTGTGTCCATGTAAAGGGTTTTAACATACCTTGAAACTAAAGTAAAGGTGAGCAATTGAAATTTTTCTATTAACTGCATTTATATTTTTTGCTCTACTAAATAATATTTATTTTAAATTTAGTCAATGATTTCATAAAAAATTCCAAATGTCTTATAATATGATGCAAAACTTCTAAATTGGTTCCAAAATAAAAAGACATGTTTACTTTAATGTACTTAATAATATGTACAAAAATTTCAACATCAAAGGGAAATCTTATCCTCCTACACTGGTTCAGTAAAAGCTATTTATATATATAAATATATATATGCATATATATATCCTGGGTCAGACAGGTATAGGACTATTATAGAATTAGAACAGATTCAGTTAAAGTATTTTGGGACAAACATTTATCTTGACTAGCAGTTAAAATCTCTACGTGGAAAAAATTCATGCCTACAAAAGAATAGTGGTATTTTAAGAAGATGGTCATTAGTGGTTAGGAGTGTGGGGGGAGGCATAAGGTGAGTTATTTACTACTTTGGGATGTAAAAAGACCTATGGAAGCCAAAGAGGAAAGAAATTTTAGGAGAGAATTGGAGTTGAGGGTCAATGTAATTGTAGCATAAATGACTAGAGATAAAGACCCTTGGAGGAGAATGTATTATGTAGGGAGAATTTTGATGGAAGAGAAAGAGCCGCAATGTGAGTTTAAGATTATCAGGATTCGGCTGTACCACTGTAAAATGTTAGAATTGTGTACTGTTATTCTAACATTGTATTGGACTATAATTTGCAAAATTTCCAAATGTGTATTTTATATGGTATTTGCAAAGTTTTTTTTTTGGTCAGTCAAGATGTGTGTCTAAATAGTAACTTAGACTAATATTAATCAACAAGTAGAGTATTAAAGGTTTTTCCTCACGACTTGTCGCTTTCATTATTTTTTCCATTGTACTTACTTTACATTTTATGAGAAGTGAGAATATAAGAATTTAATTAACCTTTGTGTCTTCTTAATCATTAATGTACCCACATGACAGCATAACGTTCAGCACAAGGTAAAAATAGAACAAATCACTTTTAATCCCAATTACTAAATACCCATTTGCGAAATACAATGTTTAATATATTATTTTATAAGCTAGGAATAATTCCCTGCCCATGGTACATACTATTGTTTATTTTTAGAACAATAATAAAATACACTTTAAACTGCAGGGAAAGAATAATCACTACAGAGTCATTAAAGGTTTTTAGAAAAACATGTCATGGATTAAAGCACAGGTTGGCTTTTGTCCCCATTTTCATCATTGCAAAGAGATTTTTTCAATAATCGCAGTGTGCTTTCTTTGATTTTCATTTAATAAATTTTTCTTGCTTAAAAAAGCAGTCTTTGCTTTTATTTTCAAGTATTAACAGTATTTTAAGAATCTGTTAGATCTTGCACAGGTTGAACTTCTGTTGGAGCTCATTCATTTGCAGAACTATAGAGAACACCGAGATAATTATCAGTCTTAAACATTGTTGTTAACTACTGTATATTAATCTTTAAGTGTATTAAATAAATGGAACTAAAACAACATTAATAAACACAACAACAACAAACAATTAATTCATAATTGCCATACAATTAAAGATTAATTAGATTTTAATGTAGATTTAACAATCAAATCAAATATCAGTGTTATGTCAAGCAACCTCCCCCCCCTCACTGGGGAACTTTGCTAGACCTACTACAGAAGATAAGAAACAAAGAAAAAATTTAAGTTATTGATAGGTACTGAACAATCGCCAAAATCTTTAATTTTTTTCAAAAGTCCTTCTTGGAGAAACACTATCACTTTCATATTCAATTCAATGAGTTTTTTTTTTTTTTAATTGGGACCTGCTTATCTCTACAGACGTTATTTTTATACAGAAGATTATTGCCTCCTATGCTTATCTATGGGTTGTGTCTTGTCCTGCATCCTTAACAGAGTTTAAAATGTTAATGTGTTTTAAGTTTAATTAAAAGTAGGATGGTGATATAGTGTTTTATTCAAAATACTAAGCTAACAAGAATGATTAATATGATGAGTATTGTAGATGTAAAACCTACATACTGATAAAAAATGAATAACTTAATTAATTGCTCATGTGCAAGTCTATTTTGTATACAATAATTAAATGTGATAATACACATTACTTTGAAAACAAGCCGACATATAAAACAAAAGTGACACACTCTTGGTACTATATTTAATACAAGTAAAAAATGAAAAGTTTTAACAAAAATTAAATCGTTTTCAAATCAGTACTGAAAGGGCCAGACTCAATCATATACAACACATTAACATAATCATTGTGATGCTGTATTATTTCCTCTGTTGCTGTAACATATTCATTTTCCACTAATTCATCTTTGTCTAGCAAAGTGATATATTCATTGTTCTCTAACTTGATTTCATCAATTACAGTTATATAATCATCATCCCAATTTATTAACCTTCGTAGTCTGTGATACTTATGGTAGTCTACAGTTGAAGTTTCGGCCATCTCATCATATTGGTTGGTTCTTACGTTCAATGTAGTATCATTATCAGTAACCAAAGACTCATCTATAATATCATACTGACTTCTGCCAGCAATGGCTTGGTTGCCGGCATTATTTATTAGGTTGCTGTTACTTTCATAACTTAATTCAATTTCCTCATAAGTAATAGATTCATATAAATCAGATGATGATTTACTTCGAGATTCTGTCTTGTTACAAGGAACTGTGAAGGAAAATAAATGAAATGACAAGAAAAATGATATCAATTTTAGGTTTATAAGAAAATTGCGTACTCATATTGCAATTGCAATTATCTAATAATAATAATAATAATAACTTTTAAAAAATGTTTATCCATTTTTTAATGTGTCCTGAACTACAATGTTGATGTTTGTAATTGTATCTGTTAATTTATGTTCATCTACTCTTTTATTTTATGTTTATGTACTTAATTTACAAGTAATTTTAAAGTACTATACATTAGTTACACTCATTTTTATTTTATTTTCCAATTTAAGCACACATTTTTTCATTGTCATATATTTTTCACTGGGGTAAATACATAATTCTCAGTAGTTAGATAAATTAGAAAGCTAAACAAAGAAGAAAATAAATTGTCTTTAAAAACAAAATCAAAATAGTCACCTTTCACTTTAAGCCTATAAAAATGTCCAACAAAAATAATGATGCAAATTATAATCACAACTCCAATACAAGTTCCGAAATACACAAGACTTGACTGGAGGATACTTTTACTGGTCAATTCATGTGTGGAATCAGTTTCTAGATTTTCTGTAATATATTAATTAATTGTTGAATATAAAATTAAACAATAAGCACAAAACAAAGATTTCTTTACATTATGAATGCATTCCAAAGTTTGTTTTTTTTGTTTTTTTTTAAATATTTTTTTTTATAGCAATGCCTATCTTTTCTTTGTAATTTACCAAAAGTGGATGCACCTCTATTAACCAACTGCTGGCCATGCAGTGTGTAGATAAATAACAACATCAGACTTTTGAACTGATAAAAGTTTTAGGCAATCGTTGGGCTCCTTATTTGGGAAGTTTTGTAAACAGAGATTAAATAGATTAAACAGAGATACACAGTGGTACCTCGAGTTGCAAGTACCATAACATGAGATACAAGCTGTCAAGCGAGCAAAGTTTTGTTTTGAAATACGCGTGAAGTTTGAGATATGAGCACACTCAGGAACTGATGACTGAGGAATTACAAGTATTACAGTAGCAGCAGCATTTGAGGGTTCTGCAAGTTATTGGTTTTGAGGAAGAGCCAGAGGTGGAGGAGGTTATCTATACAAGTGAGATAAAAGAGATCTTGGGAATGTTGGAGAGAGTTACACAGTTAGTCGAAAAGAAACACCCCAGAAAAAATTCAACTGGTCTCGCATTGTAGCTTTTTAATGACACTTGCCTAACTCATTTCTGCAAAGTTCTGAAAGGGAGAAAGAAAAAAACCTCCTTGGACAGTCTTTTAAAATCCAGTGAAAAAGGCATACAAGAGAAGAGAAAAGCAGTGACTAAAATTATGCATGCAGTAGCATTTAAGATTTCTGTAAGTTACAATTAAATTTGATCGACCGAAATAGAAATATGTATGTAGACTTAATAAAACAAATTTTTCTTTTGCTTTACATGCTCTTTTATCATGTTTTTATAAATATTTGTCATATCATTTATGAATATTTTTCTTATTTGAAAAAAACAACTACATGTAACTAAAATAATTAAACGTATCATTTCTGGTTGTGGAACAGATTAATGGAAATTCAATTAATTTCATTGAGGAAAATTGCTTTCATATACGAGCTAATTGAAATAGAGCAAGGTTATGGAACAAATTAAATTTGTATCACTGCATGTGTTTTGTAAATTGTATAACTAGCTATAATGAAGTCATCAATATATGACGTGGGACGTGGTGGTCGAGAGGTAGCACTCTCGACTGTCATACCGATGGTCACGAGTTCGAATCCACACGAAGGTGAGGATTCGTTCTCGGGGCCTGAGGAGTCCCCGAGTCACCCAGCTCCGAATGGGTACCTAACTAGACAATAGTTAGGCGGCTGGGGTAATGCGTGGAACCCCTATATCCGTGGCCTGTGACTGCTGCATCACTAGCCAACAGATCATCTCTTATGGTCTGTGGACGCAATTATCTTCTGCATAGAAGGAGCGTCTGTATATCTAAGATAAGATAATATATGTAGTGTTTATTTGATATAACCTTTTTGTCATAAATAAAAGTTCAAAAACGTATTTAAATTCCTCGTTGTTGGTCTATATTATTGGTTTCTTAAAATTAAACATACATTAATGAAAATAAGCTACATCATTATGGTCAAGTTTGTAGCTACTACTAAAATAAATTAAGTATTGATGTTTTAATGTCAATATGCTTTTTGTACCTATTGCAGTAAAAAAGCAGTAAATGCTGGAAAAGAGAAACACTACCTTTTTCTTGTTCTTTCATATTGTCATAATCATACTAATTGATATCATTTTTTATGTCTATTTAAAATTAAAATATTGAACTGCTAAAAACTATTATTAGACAAATAAAAGGGGATTCCTCAGAGTATACAGTAAGGTTTTGAATGAAGCATAAAACATAATATAAACTAGGCAATCTTCGCAAAAGTTCACAA
This sequence comes from Radix auricularia, assembly GCA_002072015.1. Classification (NCBI taxonomy): domain Eukaryota; kingdom Metazoa; phylum Mollusca; class Gastropoda; family Lymnaeidae; genus Radix; species Radix auricularia. Next base: position 1,183,392 of record MUZC01004468.1, on the reverse strand, counting down.
AATTTGTAAATTTTTAAAACATTTAAAATTATTTATCCCCTAAGTGATTCTTTGGGGAAAAAATATTTTGTGTGTCTAAAACAATGAATATGTTTTAATGCTCTAAATTTTCAAACTAACAATAAGTTTATCTTGTTTACACAATATAAAATTATGTAATTAAATTTAAACATTATTTCAACAACATGGATATTATAGAAATTTAGGATTAATTAATTAAGGAACCTTGATAAAGATATTGAAAAGGTTCCTTAAAACAAAAGATACTTATTAAAAAAATTGACTTTTTTTTTAAATGAGAAGATTAGCATTTTACCTCTATGAATTGAGAAACTGTAATTTAGCGTGGGAATTATTCCATTGTCAATAATGAACACATAATTGGCTGAATATGTCATATCTTCTACAACAAAACTCAGATTCACTATTCCATAAGGTGATATCTTACTTTGATAAGATATTTTATACCCTAAAGAAAACACTTCTTCAGCACTGAAATTATCAAAGTTTACCAGTAGTGATTCTTTTCTAAACACTGAATATCTCTTTGGTTTGGGATAGCCATGTATGTATAAAATAATATTCACACTTGTGTTTGACTTTGGATTTATCCATACTGTTCTGTTAATAGGTAATTCTGTCAATTGAAATGGACCTGAAAATACATATGTAATATATTAAAATAACCTTTGTTTTAAATGGAGCTATTGACAAAAATGCATGCTGTCTTTAAAATATTATTTCTTTTAAAAGCAAACAAGACAAATTGTATGAAATATCAGCAGTTTAATAATTTGAGAAGCATAAGGCTATAGACAATGTTTGAACTCCCCATGATACCAAGTAGTTTCTAAAAGTAAACATGTCATAATATATGTGTCTTTATTTATGATCATTTTAATTTTAAGTACTTTTCTATTTTAACACTATGTTACAACCATACTTTCAAGTATGTCTAGATACAAACTTTCTATATATCAATTTTCATATATTAGAATAATATTTGTGACACAGTGGTTGTGCAGAATGAGTGTTACTCTCTGCAAAGTCAGGGATTTGTTCCTTGAGTGTGACTGATTCTAGACAAGAAAGTATAATATGATGATAATTGTTGACCTTTATGATTGTTGCCGTTGCAATTTTGAAATAAAAATTGTTTAACGTTGGGACATCAGGGTTTAAATGCATTTATAGTTTTTAAACATAAGCCATCAAGTTTTTATGTAACAATATTGTTCAAAAACCGTTCATTGTAGCCAGGACACTTTGCGGAAATTACTCAACATATTTCCAAATTTCCCTGGTAATCAGAAGAATAAAATCTTATTTATATATCTTGCATAACAAAAACAAAAAACTTTTAGGCTCCTAATTGGTAAAAGAATTTGGACAAAAACTTAAACTTTAAACAGAGCAGGTGTTAGAATTTAACACCATTTGAACTTTTAAAAATGAGATTGTTTAAACATTTTTGAAATTAATTAAATATCCAACTGTGGATGCAATGTGAATATGATATTAAAGTTTTTGTGAGAATCTTTGATCGAATCAATCACATTATCCCCACAGAAATGCCACTTAAATACAACAAATTAAATTATTATTATTACACATTAATAATGTTAATATATTGTCAACAGTCTTCCTTTGATAAAAAACTAGAAATCATTAAATATGTCTTTATTAGATTTAGTGAGATAATTTACTTACATTCCTTAAAAATGGTGATCGTTTTCTTTGTATAATCATTTTTTACTTCTGCTGCACACGTGAACAAAGTAGAGCTAACACATGTCATATTGTAGGTAATTTTAACACTTGAATTCATAGTTTCAATCAGTAATGACTGGTCATTTAATAACTTCAGTAAAGGAGATGGATTTCCTTCAACTTCACAATATAGAAGAGGATTTGAATCTTGATTTATTATGAACGATGTACTTGATAAGGTGTCTGATACACCTTCCAGTGTAAATGTTTTTACCCTTCCTGGAACTAATAATTTTTATTACGTAAATTTTTTTATTAAGTATTTTAAAAAAATTAATTTTTTAAAATTCTTTATAAATAAAGTATACAAGTGAAAACAAAGTATTTTCAGAAATAATTTTTTTTTAAATAATAAAAGGAAGAAAAAAAAAATCATGTTAAGCCTGGTCCCTTTTGGAACTCAGGACGTGTTAGCGCATTTTCGTATTATGTATCAGTACTTATGTTAGATATCAGCATTATGTAGTTATCAGTAATTGTGTTTAGATTTTAGACATATTTTTATGAATTTTCTTGTGTAATGAATATACCTGACATTTTTAAATTTAAAAGTCATTTCTTTACATTTTAAAATTTTTTATTTTCTCTTTAACCTAACTACAAGTCACCACAAATGATGACGTAAAAGTCTCTAAACCTTTACACATATTCTAATGACGTCAACTAAAAAAAACAACTAATTCTTTTGCACGCCTTCGCACCACTCTTGAATGCTTGAAAAATGCTCTATTCGACTTCCGGCAATGGCGGCCGTTCCCTGTGCCAGTGTTAACTCTCGATTCGCAAAGTTTTTTGGTAGTTTTAACGGGGTTTTTTAACGGATCGAGTAACTGAGTGTTGATGCACCAATGGCAGGTCAGGACATACAAAAAACATATATACATCATGGGTCTAGGACTTATGGATCCTGTGATCAGGGTGATGACAGACGGACAAAACGGGTGCAATAGCGATTTCGACATCTCGAAAATGCGCTAAATAGTATGTTATTCAACTTTTCAAGTCAAGTTTTTTTTTTTTTTTTTCTTTTTTTTAGTGCCATGACCCCCTTTTTCGTAGGTCATAGTAGATTCTAATGTTTCCATTAGAAAATTCGCAGGCTTAATAGAAACTGGTGGCGCCCATCCCTCTCCAGGTCAGCGGAGTACTTTCTTAGCGTTAGTCACTTCTCAACATTGTTATAGTGGCTTTTCGTGGGCTCGATCCCACGCCCCTCAACTTTTGAGGCGAGCGCGCTATTGACCTCGCTAACCAGCCGCCAAAAAATAAGGTTACAAAAGTAAAAATTATCATGTATCTGAAATTACTTCTAAAGTACACACAAGTGATATACTTAAAGAAAATGTTTCTGTTTGAATACAATCATTTCTTATTGTATCAACTTACACAGTACAGATATAATGTAGAATATCTTTTTACTTTTCCAGCCCCAATCATTGATTGATTGACAATAAAAAACTGAAAAATTAATTTAAATAAAACTTAAAATATAGTTTAACAGGTCAAAAGTTTTAAAGATATATTTAATAAATCTCAAAAATTACTTTGTCTTTCCCTTACTCCTCTGTGATAGCTCTAAAAATTCCAAACTATCCCTTTTACACTAAATATAAATACATATTAATGTGGCAATATAGTTTTGAGGCACATAAATGGTTATCCCCCACCTCCCAAAAAAAAAAAAAAAAAAAAAATTTAAAAAAATGTAATTAATAACAATATTTAATAAATTTAAATATGTCCATTTCAATCAATTCTCCCTGCTCTCTACAATCTAATATCAGTCTGTATCTTTTTAAATATTTACCCCCTTTACTATTAAGGATGTGGCTAGCGCTACGACAATTTTGTCGTAGCTGCAGACGACCCGGTCGGATGTTGCTAGCGTTACGACATGTCGTAGCGCTAGTCAGGAAACTAGTGCTACGACATGTCGTAACAGCAGACGATCCGGTCGGATGTTGCTAGCGTTACGACAAGATTGTCGTAACAGCAGACGAACCGGTCGGATGTTGCTAGCGTTACGACATGTCGTAGCGCTAGTCAGGAAACTAGTGCTACGACATACGCAACTTCTGCTACGACTAGTTTTAGTCACTCTTAGCAGTAAACACCTGGAACTGGAAATAATTAAATCTTAAGAAACTCTTCTGTAAATTGTAAACGCATAAATATAATATATTAAAATACGACATTATTTGTATGTGTATTAATTCTAAAATCTAAATGTATTTAAATACATTTTTAAAATAGATTTTGATTTAATTTTAGTATTGGTCTACCGATTATAAGTATATCAGCCGATTTTGCAATACTATAGTATACTTGTGTAAGTGATGCCGATACATTAAAATTTAGAGTATACCGTAAAGCCTAAAGCCGTAAATGAAAATCCGCAAGCAACTGATTCGCGCACAATCGCAAGAATGTAGGCCTAAAATAATTCGTTTCGTGTGGAATAATAAAATGTGCCGTGTGCAGACTTTTCACAGGAAACCATTCCATTCATCCTTCTACATCATTTTCACTCTATTACTAATACTATTACTATTGAGGGGGGGGGGCAGGTAATAACAACCGCACAGGCCTCCTCGTTTACTCGCCTTTTT
>MUZC01004468.1:1144552-1178731 GCA_002072015.1 Radix auricularia | reverse complement strand
TTTTTTATTTTAACAGATTTAGTCAACGTATCTGCTTTTCAGAATAATAACAAAAATTATTAGCATACTCATTATGATGTTTTTTTAAAAAAAATAATAATAAATGAAATTTTTTATTAAAAAAAAACATGACGTCGGCGGGATTCGATCCCGCTACCACTAGTGTCATATCATTGCAGAGCAACCGGACTATCACTTGATCTAGCGAAGCAGATGAGAAAGATTAATTTGTTAAAATTATAACTGTTTTTCATTTAATGGCTCAATCTAGATTCTCTTTTAAACCTTTAAAATTCATTAATAAGATTATCTAGTGATCATGATATTTCATTATGAGAACTTTAGTTCAGTATTTAAGTATTAGTAATGGCATAATTGAAATACAGAAAATTGTTTACGACATGTCGTAACTTGTCGTAACGGCAGACAACCCGGTCGGATGTTGCTGGCGTTACGACATGTCGTAGCACCAGCCACATCCGCGCGGGTTGTCTGCCGTTACTTTGTCGTAGCAGTAGACACTCCGTACTATTAAGATGTGCTACATTAAGATTTTTTTTTTTTATTAATGAATTTAAAAACTTATGTACCAAGATTTTAACTGTAAATTGTGATTATATATGTACATTAAAAATTAGGATTAGACTATCTGGTTACATTTTACATAATTTTTATTCTTTATAACGTTTGCTTCATTTGCATTATATTATGTACCAAAATGCTTATGTAATTTATAAAGTATTCCTAGGTTTATAAATATTTGTACCAACATCAATGATAATGCATTTTATAACACTGAAGATGATGGTGGTAGCCAAGCCAACAAATCGAATACATTTAAAAATAGGGAGCGTCTAATCGATTGCAAATAGATTTCAAACCCTATTCGCAATCGGCGCGTGCTATAAATAGCCTAGGCAATCGAGAATCTCGCGGAATTGAGGTTGTCTTTCCTTTCCACGTTCATTGTTTATAAAATGGTGTTTAAAAAATTGAAGAGTTACAAGTATTCACTGCGCCTTTCATTGAACCTCCGATTCTATAAGTGCATTCAAACAATCTCTAAAATCTATCACTAAACCTAACCCAAAACCCTAAATACTATCACTAAACCTAACCCAACCCTCAAAACTATCACTAAACCTAACCCAAACCCTAAAAGCTATCACTAAACCTAACCCAAACCCTAAAAACTATCACTAAACCTAACCCAAACCCTAATAACTATCACTTAACGTAACCCTAAAGTCTATCCCTAAACCTAACATCAAAACAAACCATTTTTTAAAATAAAAAAAAATCTTATTCACTATCAATTCATGTAGTATTGTTTGAAAAAAAAAACAAAAAAAAAAAATTGGGATCAATAAGAAATCGAGCCCCGGACCTGCGATGTAGCGTACTATCTTAGTATCAATATGACCACACAGCCACACTTTCACCGATGAAATTTTTAACGTTATATAAAAATGTTACCAAGAATAGCAATACCCGGAAGTGAACGAGCGCGCCGATTGCGAATAGGGTTTGAAACCTATTCGCAATCGATTGCGAATAGTCACTTCGTTAAAAATAATTAATAAGAAAATAATTTTTATGGAAGATGTCTCTGAACTTACCAGGTTGTTTCCTATCAACTTTAAATGTAATGGTATCAGCCAATTTTACATTTTGAATCTGTTCCTTCGTATCAAACCAATGAATAGAGACATTAATCTTATGACTGCTTTCCTCTAAACAAGTACATGATACATTTTTTCCTTCCTCTGCTTCTTTTACGCAGTGTGCTATTGAAACACTTGGACATTCTGTAACAAATACAAAATCAGGTGCTGATTACATTGTACTTCTGTCAAATTTTAATATTGTTGAGAATTTATGTATAAGATGTTTTATTTTTTAACTCCTGCAATTCAAATCTTATCTTATCTTATATGTTACAGACGCTCCTTCTGTACAGAAGATTATTGTGTCCTACGTATTTCTATGGTTTGTGTTTAGTCCTGTACTAGATTTTTAAATGATGATAAAGTGTTGGCTTTCCTGGTTTCTTCAGGCAACCCATTCCACGCCAGAATACCGAACGGAAAGAAAGAAAACTTGTATGTGTTTGTTTTTGCATATGGAATGGAATAAGAAAGTTTTTTTAAAATCTTTATGTCCATCTGAGTCTGAGGGTTGTATTAAGTTATCTTTGTGTTGTATTTCTAAATTAGAATGAATAGCCTTATGTATAATTACTAATTTACTCTTGGTTCTTCCTTCCTCTAGTGTGTCAAGGTTTAATGATTTAACTAATGGTGTTACTCCTAGTCTGTTTTGATTATTCTCCAGTAATGAATCTAGCAGCTTTTTTTTGGATTTGTTCTAACTTATCAATATTTTCTTTGGTGTATGTATCTTGAAACTGAATAAATCAGAATGCCTCATCTGGTTTATTGATACTGTTGTTTGTAAAATAGTACAATAGTTAAAACAGTAATAGTAATAATGGTAAAAGCAGATTACTCAGTCCGCACCACCATTATCGGCGGCCATCTTGTTGCTAAGGCACGTGACCGCCGTGACCTTCGGAAAAGTAGTGCGAGCCCCATGAAATCAGAGGGGTAGGGGAATCAGGGATTCTAAAATTTCGCAGTTTTTTAGCTACCGCCAATTTAAAAAAAAACAACAGGAAAAACATTTGGGGGGGGGGGGAAAGAGGGGTGGATCGGGGGAACATTCTAATATTTTAAGGGGTATTTATTAGCGTTAGTCATAAAAGCATAATAGTTTTAAAAATGAAGAAAACAATGGTACTCACCGATCAGGCATCGGAATCACAACAAAGGGGATACACTTTTTAAAATCCTTTTAGAAATTCACGCATTAGATCACTACTGCCACTATTAAAATTCTATAGCTATATCTAACCCAAACCCTTAAATTAAAATCTTCAATTTTTAGAAAATGTAATAGGTAATTCACAACATTATGCAAAACTTTATTTAACCATTACCAAATTATTAACTTCATAACAGTGGTACGTGTATATAGACAGTGTGATGCCAATATTCAATATGTTTGCAGTAGCAAATGCTCCAAACATATTTTTGATTCACAGACAAAAAATTAGCTCCGTCTAAAAGGCCCATGTAAAAATCGCCCCGGTTAAAACAAACCCAGACCAAATGGCCAAGACAAATTGGAGCTGAACTAATATATAATGTTAATGGAATAAAAATACACTCAAATATTATATTAGAATTTTCACTCACCAATTCAGTATTAGTTTTGGTCACAAGAAACAATTTATTAATAAAAGTTACTCTATGTGGTAGCAAGTGACAATTTTTTAAATTTTATTTTAATATTTTTTAAATTTTATTATTTGTATTTTATTTTTTCGAGGAGATAAAATATAATATCACCAAAAATAATTTTACGTTTTGACCAATTCTTAAACATTTTTTTTTAAATTTTAAAATAAAAATATAAACTTTTTTTATGGGGCCATAATGACAAGGATCCATTTGTCTTGGGTCATTTTTCCCAAGGCCTTGACGGGGCAGTTTTATCCGGGGACGATTTGACAGAGGCTGTTTCGATAGAGGCCGTTTTGTCAGGGGCCGTTTTTACCGGGACCGTTTTGTCCGGTAAATTTTTCACGGGTCATCCAAAATTTGTGATTTGATTCATGCATAACATTTGTATTTTATTTTAGAGGAAAAAAAATGTTAAGACTATCGCTATCAATACTATAATAATTTTTCAAAATAAATTTTGACTTCAAAAAAAGATTTAAAATCTTTTAAAAAAATAAATCAACTTATCCTAAAATTATTATTTGAAATGTAAATAATGAAACGTTATATTAACCTATATTTATGGTGATTGTGATAGAGCTTCCAAACATAATGTCACTATCAGCGCCTGTGACATTAGGAAAAGCTGTCACGTTCATGTTGTGTTCTCCTGGTTTGAAATTGACACTTGGTACAAGTAACGTACAGCTGCTTTTTAAATTGGCCAAAATTTCTTGTTTCGCCACAGTTTTGTAATAAAAATGGTCCTGCATATTAATAGTATCCTGTCAGTTTGAAATGTAATTTATAAAATATATGAACATTTGATTGTGATAATTTTTAAATTCTTGTCTTTCCAGTCAATTTCAGAGTGGAAATATATTATTATACAGAAGTTAGAAAAAAAAAACAACTTATGTGCTATTAAAATTTTTTAAAAATAAAATTTTAAAAGAAAAGAGTTAGAACATATTCTATTAAATATTTAGTACAAGACAACATATTTGAGTCAGGATTGCAATAAAAGTAATAACATATTGTACATAAAAATAAATATTTGATTTATTAAATAGCTCAAGCGTTTTTGTTTTAATTATAAGACATTTTAATATGCTTAAAACTTAAAAGGAATTGAATGAAGTACCTTTCATAAATAATATAAGACAATGTAAGTCGAGTCATGTACCAAAATTAAACTATTAAAAAATTAGTCATACAAGTAATTGAAAAGATTTTTTACAATAGCAATGTAATTTTCAATTAAATAATGTGGTATAAAAGTAAAGATGCAGTTATTTTTTTGTTTACTCGTAAGTAAGAGGCCAACTGTAACAATTCTTCTAAATTTGGTGTTGATAACACTACTTAATGAGATCGTATTATCTGATTACCTCTTTTAAATTGAAAATGAAATAACACTTGGTTTGCTGTGGAAAGGACTTTACAGAACATCTAACAAATAATCCATCATTCAAAATGCTATGTTCACACGTCAGGTTTTCTAATTTTACTGAGGATAATACATATACAAAATATTTGTTTTAGAATGAAAAAAAAACAACATTTTGTGATTATAACTCTGAAAACTGTTTCTTGTGTAGCCTAACATTTTCAGGGATATTGTGATACATAATTTAATGTAATACATTCTCAGACAAAAATACACATAGTTTCAGCTAGGTAAAAAAAATAAAAATATAAAAAAATTACAAAAATTAAACTACTTGTTCCGATTTCTTGTGTTTGTAAAATATAATCTAAAATAAAATAAAATTTGTTTTTATATTACAGAATGCATACATGTTTTTGGAAATAAGTATAGACATACATATTGTAAAAATATATTATAGTATTTCATAGTTGAAAAAAGGGGGTTTTAAGAAATACTTATTTCTTTGGTAGCGTTTTTTAAAATTTTTTAAAATTCAATGAGTTAATCATATGTATAGATTGTTTGGTTTTATTTTTCTTTTGATAACATTGATAACTATCCGTTTATCCATTAATAATCCAACCACCCACAAACCTACCCATCCTTCCATTCATCCCTCTATCCATCAATTTATCCATCCACCCAGCAACCTCTAATCCTAACTACCTATTAACCTACCTTCCTGCGAATGTGTATTCAGTTTGTGGAAATAGTTCGGAGTGTAGGGGGAACACAATATCCACATATAAATACAGGATTTTGATCATGTACTTACCTTGCTATGATTTTGCAAATAATGTAAGTGGCGAAAAAAGTGTTTGATTCTATTATTTAATTATTATTTATTTTAATGAGATCACATCTTTTTGTCAAAAAGTAAAATAGTTTTGGAAAAATGCAAAAGCATAACCGCGCTCTTTAAATGTATATTACATGGGTTAAAAAATTTCCACACAAATACAAAATATGCGATGACCATTGAATATTTCTTTTTTCTTTTAAGTTGCCTTTTTTATCTAAGGAATATGTTGCCCCTAGTGCTGACAGTCCTCCACCTTTTCTAACTTGTGTTAAATCAATTTCAACCAAACCATAAGTAAATTAAAACGTTTCATTGGCGTTTAACATTTTAATGAACCTCCACAACTATATAACACATTTTTTTTTCAATGCGATCCAAGCAGTGTAGCAGTTAAGAAAATTATTGTTCATCTTTGCAGTAACGAATAAAGTTTCATCGATATAATGTAGATTGCAATATTTTTCATTTTTAGTGTTTCCTTTAATATGTAAATAAAACTACACACATTGCATATAAATTTAGGGGGAAAAGAATTTAAAGAGATATTAGGGCAACATGCATACGGAAAATCTAGATGAAAAATCAATATATTTTTTTTCGTATGATTGAATTACACATGGAATATTTTATTATGCAAATATATATANTATATATATATATATATATCCCTGAGCGCCAGTTATAAAAAGAGTTTTGTTGTAAATATTTGAAACTTTGGCTTGACCTTATGTAGCTGAAGTTTTGTGTCAACATAAATACAATTTTGGAAATTATTCGTTTTTTTGTGATTATGGTTCTTTTTGTGTGTGTGTGTGTCACACTGTATAAAGTGTTCTATAGCTTGTAACTCAGAAATCATTAAACATGTAAGTGTAAAGCACAGCATCTTTTTGCCTGGTAGTGATTTATGATTTTGTTATGAAATACTATTTATCAACTGGATTTGTTTCTTGAAGTTCTTAAACGATTCTTTAAAATAATCATAATTATTGTAAGTGAAGACATATCTAATAAAAATAAGTACATTATATATCAAATATTTCAAAATAAAATACTTGATACAGATTTAATAATATAAAACATTAACTACCATACAATGGAAAGCTACAAGCTTCTTCAACATATTTTCCAGACTTTCCAATAGCAAACCAGGTACGTCCATCTGGTAACGTCATTTCATTTGACACATTGAAAATAATAAGTTGAATGATAACAGAGTCATTTTGGTACATCTGAGAGATGTTATATTCACTTCTTTTCAGGATATCACATGGCTCATAAAGTGAGCATAGTCCTAACAGTCCTTGTTTGGAGCGTACTTGAACTTTGCTCTCGTAGTCTTTTAGAGGAACTTTAAAAGTAATGGCATGTAGTGAGTTCATTTCAGCAGGTTCACATGAAAAAATCTCTTTTTAAAAAGAAATAATAATAATAATATTGTAAGAAAACATTAAAAATTCATATTAAAGAAAAGACACAAATTAATTCATTGCAAAAATAATAATTTTCAGAACTTAGAATCATTAATCTTGCTTTTTTTTTTTTTAGTGCGTAAATATCTATTAATTTTAACGTTACAATATTTTTAAATTGGATATCATACAAATGATATAAATGGACCATATAAAGCTAATTAAACGTGGTATTTATACAAAATAATTGGTATAATTAATTTCGGCAAAGTAAATAATTCAATTTGAAAATCATGCTCTGTTTGTTTGGAGATGTGATATCAAATTGCGAGTGCAGTTGATATACTAACTTTTTGTCAGGCCCTATGTTTATTGCCCATATGGATAAAAATCAACAATTGTTTAACCATCATCTGAATATATAAAACCAAAAAATACTTTGTTCTTCTATGCCTTTGAAACTTTCGTTGTCCAATGTCGGTTTTAAAACATTTTCATTATGTATTAATGAAAGTTAAAAAATAAAAAATAAAAGGTTGACACCAAAAAAGTATATTTATTAATCTTTAATTTTAAGATATTGTTAATTTACTACTAATATAATCCTTAAAAATCATCGTAAAGAAACTATATTTTGTCCAATTTTAATTTTAATATGCAAAAAATTTGGAAAAACCTACAAGTAAGAGTAAAAGTATAATAATTTAATTTCTAAACTTACCACACATTAGGCATTGAATGTGAGTGTATAACAAACATAAAACAACGTTTAAATCCATTTTCTGTGTTCAAATTATTTTTAGTGAAAATTAATTGTACACATTTTGTATAAAAAACTCACTAGTCTTTGATAACATTTCATGTGTAACTGATTTTTTTTTGTCATTTTGTTATTTTTATTTGACATAAGTATTCACTTTATGAATTCGTTGGAGGGTTCCTGAGTACAAATGTAAACTTGAACTTTGGTTCACTTGTCTAATGGGAGTGAGTCATGGCACTCATTCATTTTGTTCTGATTTTCAAATTGTAATAACCACTTAAGTTTTCCATTTCTTTTTTCCTCATTTCTTACTCTCCCGTATTCTGTCTAACCATAACTTCAATTTCTTTCATCAGAATTAAAAATTCATTTCTTATTATTTCCTACTCTTTTTATCTTGACATTTTCCTGGTCGCAACTGCCCCTTATACAGTGGCGTAACTAGAGGGGCGGAGGGGGCGGTCCGCCCCGGGCGGCACTCATTCAGAGGGCGGCTTTTGTGGGCATTTGAATATCTAAGCCATTCCCCCCCCCCCCCCGAAAAAAAAATCTCTTTTGAAGGGGGGAAACCAAGATGAAACAAAAATATTCTTAATTTTGAGTCTTAATTAACGGATTCGAGCAACATTTGTTTTATTACACAGTGGTTGTCATAACTAACGCAAAACGTATAAAAATTTAAAATTGCTCAAAAAGGTAAGGTGAAAAATTAAGTGGTATACGTCACCGATGGCGCTTTTAAAGGAAAACTGGAGAAAAAAAAATCACTGCTGGCTCGAAAATATGTAACATTAATATCGCCATGACAATTGTTTCGTAACTTATATTACTTTTCAAGTTTCATAAAGTTATTGTGAGGTAACTTATTTACTTATGAAAAATTGACATCTGAAGTAACTAGTAAAACGAGATCAGATGCTGGAATTTTACTCAGTTCAATTAGTTCAATGCAATCTTTTTCTTTTCTGTGTTATCTCAATTTATTTGAACTCGTATCTGTTTTAAATTAATGCAAACATATTTTATGGAACAAAGATATTTTTATTGTACGAATACAGAACGCTGTTACAGAGAGTTGGAGATATTAATTGAGCACCGGGTTATAAGGAGAAAAATATGAGTGGGGAATTCAGTAGATGTGGTTCTATTTTTCGAGCAAGAAGTACAATGAGAAGTGTTTTTATCCGTAGATGTAATTATAAACGAAAATAAAAGATCGCGCTGATGAGTTACGTGTCCTTGCCAAGAAATATTCGTGTATAATACCATTTAACCTCCTAAATTAAGAATTTGAATAAAAACAATTTTTTAATTTACAACGATAAAGAATTTTTCGATATTGAAAGAGAAAGGATCCATGCATAGGTTGCAGTAGCCTAAACCAGCCGGCTTTACCCATACTACAAGAAGAGGCATTATGTTAAAAAACGGGGGAAAATCCCCTTTGATCTATTAAAATATATTCAACAGTATAGATTGGAAAATTCTTTACCCAACATTTAATATTTGGCTAAGAGTTTTTTCAACAATTGCTATCAATGTATCTAGTTGAAGAAGAAATTATATTCGCTCCATAATAAGTTATTTAAGACTACAAAATCTTGCAATATTGTCCATAGAATGAGATATTACAAATAGTTTAAATTTGATAACATTATACACGATTTTTCTACTATGGAAGCTAGGTAAGTAAGTAAATGTATAAATAATAAGAAATGTGTTTACTCACTGATGTATACAATGTCTTTGTTTATTTAAAAAAACAGCAACATCTATTCAAAAATAAAAGCATATTAATTGTAAATGTTTTGGGGCATGCATTTGGAATTTGTTTTGTCTCATTTGGGGGTTGGGGGGACCTACGACCACAATAAATTTCTTGTGGCCTTCAAAACAATTATCTTGTATTTTTATAAATGTGTATTTATAGGTAAATCATCTCATGAGAGACCCCTTTTATTTAATACTTACATAATTCTCCCCCACCTCATACAATGTGCATCGTTTCAATTACAATTATTTATTCATGTTTATTAATTTATAAAAACCATCATATGATTGTCCATAAATGACGTCATGTGATTTTGGCTGATTTTTTACCCACAGCCCCCTCGTCACACGGAGTTACGAAACGAAAACTTAGACCCCTTCCTCAATGTGACGTCACAAAGCCCCCCCCTCCCTGCATAAAAGCCGTTTTTGAAATGTGCATGTTTTAAATCATTTTTTTTTTGGTGGTCATTTAATTGTTTTTTTTAGTGTAATGCTGCACTCACTCTAATATCGTAATACGCGTGAAAACACGTAAAACATAATTAAATAAAGTATTGGTAATTATATATTTAAGTGGAAATTTTATTTAAAGTTGCGCGTTTTGAAAGACGTCACATGTGTGACTCTCCTCTCCCCTCGGTGCGTGACGTCATTTATGGGTGTCTCCTAAAAGGACGGCTTATTGGAGTCCGCCCCGGGCGGCAAAAGCTCTAGCTACGCCACTGCCCTTATATATTATATATACAGTAGGTCCTCTCTAAGTTAAGCTTCCTTAGGTCGACGATCTTCTTATTACAACGAATTGTTAGGTCCCTACAAAATTATGCGCCTATTACGCCATTTTCACTAAGTCGAAAACTCTGTGAGCCGAATATATTTAGAGTCCCTTTAAGTTGGACTTAATGAGTCCGACTGTATTTTAAATATATTATAGTTTGACTGAAATGCATTTGAACAATTATAAACACTTTTTGAATCCAAACGCATAAGCACTTGTGCCTTAGTTTAACAAGCAATCAGTGAGAATTGATCCGTTTATCGTTCCCTCCAGCCATCATTCCATTTATCGAATAATTGTTCATGAATCAGTTATGTGTTGTATTCAAAGAACTAAATGACTTCATGGGTGACTCATTATTATACTCCCCCCCCCCCGAAATAGCTTTACTTTCCGATGGGAATTGAATCAGTTGTTTGTATTTGGATGTTGTGTCACTTTAAGGAAAATTCTTGGTATGTCATTTTCATGTTGACGTATACATAATCGATTTGATGTAAATAAATATAAAGTAATCTAAACCATGTCAAAATATATCAACTTCAATTCATCAGCTAAGAGAAGTTACACTTCTAAATTATTAGGACTTTTGACATCTTGGAGCGGTTAATAGTATTTTAAATCTAACAAAGATATGAATTTAAAGGCAAAACAAAGAAAATTCTTCTATAAAAAAATTAGTTATATGTCTAAACTTAACTTTCTAGTTTTAATTAAAACAAAAGTTTCATTTCATTTCAGTTTAAAAATAATTGTTAACCTAGCTACAGCTTTTCGATCAATTAATTACTTACTATGAAATTTTTTTTAAAAAAAAGTACAAAAAAAAAAAAACCTTAACACTAGAGCAGGAGTCTCCAAACTACGACCCGCGGGCAATATCCGCCCGGAAGGCTATCTCATACGCCCCCCTTGGAGACTTTTTAATTTCAAATTTAAAAAAAAAAAGAAAAGAAAAAAAGGGTAATATTTTACTATTAGTTTACAACAAAATTTAGGAGCTGGGGGTTAGTAGTCATCCCCCAAACTGCTGTCTGACAGTTATTGTGGCCCTCTGGCAGAAGATTTTGGGGACACCTGCACTAGAGGATATAAGAGCTAAAAGCAAAGTAGTAATTAATATAAAACGAAATTAATGCAGTATTAAATACAAACCATAGATAAGTGTAGGATGCAATAATCTTCTATATACAACTAGCGTCTGTAACAGATAAGATAATTAAATGACAACATCAAAATAAACGTCCCTTTTTTTTTACACTAAAAATACTAAACTGCTGTTCACTTTACACCCAAGCTTACAGTATTGGTCAACTAGTCCATGGAATCTCCATCTTTTGTATAGTCCACAGTTTTCCAATATAAGAGGTTCGCCTTTGACAGGATATCTTCATCACTTTCCCAAGCTCAATTTCAAGATGTTTATGAAACATGTATGCAGTCCTCAACATTTTTTTAATAGTTATATAGATGTTTTGTAGTGTCCATGTTCATGTATTTGTCTACCATTCCTGTTCAAATTCAGTTTAAGGAGCTGATGTAGAAGATTTCAACCCTTTTCGCATAAAATGTACGCTGCTGTTGTTCAAGATCACGTGTGCGCCAACAATATACAACCTTATTTAAAATAAAAATGGCAAGGAATTGAGCTAATACGCTTCCTTCCTAAATTTTAAAGTGGGTTTTAAGTAGGGCTGTTATCGACTAATTTAAATTTAATCGTTAACTTGTGAAAAAATAGCGAATAATAAATCGATAATTTTGATTTTAAGCTAGAAATAAGATGTATGAAGTTATTAAACTGAAAATCTCAAGGGAAGTAACAAAAAAAAAAAAAAAACCAGGCAATTAACATTATTTAATGTAAATATAAGTAGTTCAATATAATGTCAATGAATTATAATTTTTGTTATGGTTAATTAATTGAGTAAAAACAAAGTTTAATTTTTTATATAATTTTTCTTATAAAAAGAGCTTATTTTAAAGTTTACACTTTAAAAATAATTTTTTTTCAATTGGAGAATTTTGCACGTAAACTAAATCAAACTATTATTAGTCATTCATTATTCATAAATAAATCGCAACAAATATGTCATGCCTTGTCCCTAATTTCATTGCTATTTTATCGATTAAAATACCATTAATAGATAAATTAATCGATAATCTCCTAGTGTTAGGCTTATTATGTATTTATATATGTGCAGGGTTAACAAGTAATCTGTTTTTTTTTCCCGAATCTTTACACTTTTGTTGCTTTTTATTATTTATTTATTTATTTATTTATTTTTTGTATTCTAGCTTTTACGATGACATACTTATTGGGGTTTTATTTGTATGGGGTGTCCTTGTCACTTCTATGGAACTGGAGGCTACCGTGATGTTATTTATTCCTCAGTATCTTGTCAGTCTTTGTATTCTTAAGCTTTACTCGTCCTTTGTTTAATAATTCAGCCAGTGGTTTTACTAGGACTTTGCCAGGGATGTGAACTGCAATGGGGACACCATCACAAGGAGTGACAACAAAATCTGAAATTATGTATGTTTTCGTTATTCAGTAATGGAAGACTTAGAGGGTTTATAGCATATGGGATAAGTCATGAGTGGGTAACACCTTGAGCCATGAGCTACCTCTCTGTGTGACACCAGCCGTAATGACTCTGCTGACTCAACTACTTAGTAGAAAACAACCCATTGTGCATCCGTCTTTATATAAGCAAATAAATTATCGTTTTTTTTAAAAAATTGTTGCTGAAGTTTCTGGGCTGGGTGGATATTGGTATTCATAGATACATGAAGACTTTTATGAATGATTGACCCCTACCTTAATCAAACAAGGTTGACACCATTCATTGGTTTGCGCTAAGCTTAAGATTAACATATTTTTTAAAGAAATTGGGGATGTTAACTAAAACTATTTGCGTGTCGAGGACATAGATGCTTTTGAACAGAATAGAGGTTTCGTCAGCGAACACAAACGATGCTACGATAATAATTGATGGAGGCGAGGCAATACGAATAATAAACTATTGAGAAAACCATCAATTTTGAAGGTACTGTTTGTCTCTTCCCGCACTTCTTCAAGTAACACATTTGTTACAGAATAGCGCTGGATTTTAAAAAAAATCTGATTGGTGATAGAATCTACTAGAAATTAGTTTTTTTGTTTTTTAAATAAAACACATCTCGTCACCGAAAGCTACCAGCGTAACAAAAATAATTAATAAGATTAAAACATATGATAGGCTACATTTTGGGAGGTACATGATTGCTGCCCCTACGTTTATTCTTGCCTTATTTTATTTTAAAAAGTATTCAATAGATTTGTTGAAGTGGATATTAAAAAAAGTGTGCATTGAGTTTGTTTGTTTTTTAATGAAAAAAGATGACCTGTTGTCGACATCATGACAAAGAAGGAGACAAATAATCTTTTGTGAATTCATTTAATAATTATTTTTAAAAATATAACCAAATAAAAAAATAGCCAATAAAATAAATAAATTAAGTTAATATATTAATTTCAAACAATCGTTTACGTCAGAGTGGTCGCAACACGATTTGCTGGTAAGTTCAGTAAACTATCACATGTTAATTAATGTGAAGTGATGTAAAAATATCTTCAGTTAAATTATGCAATAATTTCATCCAAATTTTTATAATTAAAGTAGTAATAGTTCATTTTCGTTGTTTGTTTTATTTCCAAATTGAATCATTTTTTAAACAATTAAAAAAACAACATTGAAAGCTAGTGATTGTAGTCTTAATGTAAAATTGTAATAAGTTGCTTAGTTCATAAGGTGCGCTCTAGATGTGTAGACTTTCTATGTAGTGCTTTATTTAGCATTGTCTTGATCAGTACTAATAATAGTACATGAAAGTTTTTAAAAAGAATCATCTACTCATGCAATATCATGCTTCATGTGGCAGTGTTGCATTATATGAATAATATGAATAGCGTAGACTAAGCCGTGGTGAACCATTTAGAGTGACAGTGCGTAAAATAGAATTTGAGCACAAAAACGTTATTAGATATTGTATTTTAGGGACGAAATGTAGCAATGGTGTAGTTAGGGGAATGCATGGTGGGCAAATAACCCAGGCGGCCCTTTTTATAGGCGGTACATTACTTGTCGTTAATTAACTACTCAGAATAAAATTTTAAATAGTGTTTTAAATAGGGCTGTTATCGATGAAAATAAATTTAATCGTAAACTTTTCAAAAATTATCGATTAATCGATAATTTTGTTAAAGCTTAAAATAAAGACGTATGACGTCATTAAACTGAAATTTTTTAGGGAAGTAATAAAACAGGCAATTGATTTTTTTAAATTGAGTTATTTTTAGGACATAGTAATAAAAATAAGTTCAATAACGTATTAAAGTCTAGGCACTTGGATGAAAATTTCAAATTAATTTTAAATTATTAAAGTAATACAGCTATATAGAATTTGTTTGATGATAAACAAAAACATAAAGATCATCTTTTTATCCCAAGTGGTTCAAAAGTCATGATTTTTTTCTAAGACCTCATAATTACTTTTTTCACTATGTTATGTTGTCTTCCTTCACATTTTGTAACCTTTTATGGCATTTTTTAAAAAGCCAATAGCT
This sequence comes from Radix auricularia, assembly GCA_002072015.1. NCBI lineage: Eukaryota > Metazoa > Mollusca > Gastropoda > Lymnaeidae > Radix > Radix auricularia. Next base: position 1,163,878 of record MUZC01004468.1, on the reverse strand, counting down.
ATGTATTTAATTTAATTATAAAACTATAACATTGTAGGAGATATATTTAAATATAAAAAGTTCAATATAATGTCAAAGAATTTAAATTTTGTTATTGCTAATTAATTAAAAACAATGTGTTTTTATATCATTGTCCTTATAAAACAGGTTACTTAAAATTTTCACGTTTGTCATGTTTCCTTTAGATGGAGAAGTTTGTACGTAAAATAAACAACAAAGTATTATTAATTATTAATAATTAATTATTAATTAATAAATCGAAAAAAAATTGAAACTTTTTCTTTAATTTTCATTGCTATTTTATCTTAATATTTATCGATTAAAATAATTTTAATCGATAAAATTTTTTACCGATTAATCGAGAAATTAATTGGTAATTTCCGCAGCCCTAGTTTCAAAACAAAAATAAAAAATTAAAATAAAATATTATAAAAGATATTCAGAAAAACTTAGACTAAAATATTAAACTCAACATTACAAAAAAAATGTATCTGATAGGAATGCCAGTGATATAAAAAGAAAAGAGGCTTTAAGCATTAATGATTTGGAAGTAAATTAAGTCATTCTTCAAATTTGACAGCCATTTATGTTTTAAAATTCGAAAATTACTGTTCCCTATCAATTTCAAATATTAGCCAATCAAAAACTTTGGGCGACGCTTTGATGGGGACGGCAAATTACCTAAATAATCAAATGGAACAGAAGCCAAGTTTAAGTTATTTTAAATATATAAGAAAACTATCTTAAAATTCATGAAAGTTCATTTTGTCACAACTTTAAAATTAAATAAATCTACTTATAATAATGCTAATAAATTAAAAAATTAAGGGGCTAAAGTAGAGTAATAATATGCAGTTGATGTGTTGGTACATATAATTAATTCAAGTTTTACAGCAGCACATCTTGTAGAAACGAAAAATGCAGTATTCGTTAATCTCTACATATTTAATAACATTTCAATAGTATACTTGGAAATAGTGGAAACAAACAAATTGCCCTTGTGAACAGATGGAATTCGGGAATATAATAAGAGCAATTAGATACGAACCTTACACCAACTGATGTGACGAGCATTTCGAGAAAACTTTAAAGAAAGTAAACTGCTGGTAAACATTTTTATGTCTATTTAATTAATTATTTTTACACCAAGGCAGTCATTTTTCTTTAAATTTTAATAACTTGATTTTGTAGAATAAACAAAAATTATGAACAAAACTGTTCATCCAATAGAAATAATAATTTGCATAAGTTAAATTCAAAATAAGCTAGTCATGAGTCAAATCGCAAAATGTAGTAATCAGAAACTGACGTTATACAAAATAGACAATTATAAAAGAAAAGTACGTTGTTCTAAAAGAAAAGAAAGCAAAGTGGCAAGAGGTTCTTGTAATTAAATCCTATTAAAATATAATTTTTCATTTATTTGTCAAAGGGAGGAACATTCTTGTGCAAATATAGACAAATTACTGGATATGACGCATTAGCCGGCAATGTTAGTTTCTGGGTTTCTATAAAATCATGTGACAAAGAGTAAAAAACACCCAAATTATTTCCTCAAATTTAAAATGAATTCATTTCCGTTTTAAAGCAGACTAACCAAAATGTATGTGTCAGGTACAATATACTAAATATTATTCCATTGTATTGGTTAGCTCTCCAATTATTCGCCATAAAGATCAAACTCTAGTAGTGCGATGTGTAAAGTTTGAAAATCCTAAAAAAGACATTGCAGAAACTTCAAAAAATTTTTAAAAAAAAATATATCAGTAAACGACATTTCTGGAGGATTTTCAATAAGTTTAAAGCTGTGATAAAAATACAGAATTGGAATTTGCCAAGCGTGTATAGATATTTATCCATGGCTAGAAATTATAATGCTTTTAAAAGGCATTTAAACATACATCTTAATGTCAATTAAGTATTTTGTTCAAACGCTTAATTTTCACAAATGTTTTATATGCTGCTCCATTTAAATCAAATTACTATTTTTTTACATTATAACTTTTTCACACATTTTCCACATGTCTATACAGTGTTGAAATTTTCTAATGGCATATAAATGGAAGGCATTAACCAGAATTATTCATGAAAAATAGTCGACATTTCATGTATTTATTCTAGGTTAATTTAAAAGCTTAAGAAAAAACAAGACGGAAGCAGACGAAAATCTAACACACTCAAAGATGCAGAAACTTTGCTAGTCAAAACCTGATTTCTTTATTTTTAAACATTAGAAAAAATATACTTTATGAAGCCATTGACGCTAAACAAGTTACAAACTTATAATGCAAAAGAAAAAATCATGTTAAGCCTGGTCCCTTTTGGAACTCAGGACGTGTTAGCGCATTTTCGTATTATGTATCAGTACTTATGTTAGATATCAGCATTATGTAGTTATCAGTAATTGTGTTTAGATTTTAGACCTATTTTTATGAATTTTCTTGTGTAATGAATATACCTGACATTTTTTAAATTTAAAAGTCATTTCTTTACATTTAAAAAAAAATTATTTTCTCTTTAATCTAACTACAAGTCACCACAAATGACGACGTAAAACTCTCTAAACTTTTACACATATTCTAATGACGTCAACAACAAAAAAACAAAAAAAACTAATTCATTTGCACGCCTTCGCACCACTCTTGAATGCTTGAAAAAACGATGTATTCGACTTCCGGCAATGGCGGCCGTTCCGTGCGCCATTGTTACCTCTCGATTCGCAAAGTTTTTTGGTAGTTTTAACGGGGTTTTTTAACGGATCGAGTAACTGAGTGTTGATGCACAAATGGCAGGTCAGGACATACAAAAAACATATATACATCATGGGTCTAGGACTTATGGATGCTGTGATCAAAGGTGATGACAGACGGACGGACGGACGGACTAAAAGGGTGCAATAGCGCATTCGACTTCTCGAAAATGCGCTAAAAAATAATGACGCGACTAACATACAAACTAATGTTATCTTTAGAGGATTCTTTAACCTCTGCATTTTAATTGAACCCTTCAGACAAAGGGCGAAATAATTTTTTTAGACGATGTAAGCAATTATGTAGCCATGTTATGTAAACAAAATATTGAGAAAAAGTTTTACTCTCCATAAAATGAGTTTATAAATATACTAGCGAAATACCCGCTTTACTGTGGAAAATTAGGATTTCAGTTTGCGTTGAAAACCCGCGTTATACCAATTCAAAACACAAATTGATTTTAATCTAGATCACGATGTATAAAATAAATACATTGAATTCATAGTTTTTCTTCCCGTCGTTCGTGTTCCCACAGAAAAATAAAGTAAAAAAGGACTGACTTCCCTTGATCCTTTCCAGCTGATAATTTAAATATATTTTTTCATGTATTGGGATTGTAGCATTGCGAGAGGATACTCAACAACTTTCCAAAATTTCATTTTTATACGTAAACGGACAAATGTGGAATGAATGATGTTTCAGTTTTAACATAAGACGAAAACTACATTTGGGCAACTAGCCACAAGTTTGCGATAAATTAAATAAATTTAGCCCGTGAACATCGCAGAAATGTACAACAACTTCCAAAGTTTTATGCTCCTATTTACACCGGAAGTTCGAGATTTGATGATGAATCTGTTTTAGCTAGCTTATTAAAGGAAAAACCCTACATTTCGGCCTCTGCCCCCTAGTGTGTGATAATTTTACTTTTTTGTCGCCTGTTACTCTCATGGGAGGATATTCAAATACTTTTCAAATTTTATGTATCTAACTACATGAGAATTCGAATATTTTTTATGTTTCATTTTTTATATAAGAAAAATAATGACTTCAGAGAAACCGAAAAATTGGAGAATTAGCGATTTTAGGTAAATAAAGCTCATTTGTAAAATTAAAAACCCGTAAAAAATCAACTTTTTTACTTTAAATCCCTTATATACGAGTTATAAACATAACGATGTTTATTAGAATACGCAATACGCAGGGCTAAACTATCCGAGAATACAAAATTCTAGTTATGCCTCGGAAAACGTGTTTAATAAAATGCGCACCGATCGTGAATTTATTTTTAAAAAGTAATATTGTGAAGATCCTAGGTTGTTCTTCTCTTTATTTTCTCTATCTACTCTCACTTTTAACTCTAACTTCACACACTTGAATTCTTATTATCCAATCACAACTCCAAGACAGAAACACAATTAATTTAGGTTTAATATCATAACTTCTGAACAATCTAACTTCGCTCGCCCCTAACTCAGTCCATCTGCCTATTCCCGTCTACCTATCCATGTGTCCCTAACTCCCCGTGTGTTCGTCTGTGCATCTACTTTATACCCGTCAGTCTCCGCCCCTAAATTACCATAGGGTCAAACTTGTTTGACTTAAACAATATCTGACGAGACTACCACACCCAGGCCAGCTGGCCCATGTGTTATGGCTTGAGTTAACACTCCATCCAGTCCCGTGGTCAGTCGCCGTCCATATCAAGGGATCCAAGGTTGGCGTCAATCACCGTCCATGTCAAAGGATCCAAGGTTGGCGTCTGTCGCCTTCCATATCAAAGGATCCAAGGTTGGCGTCAGTCACCGTCCATGTCAAAGGATCCAAGGTTGGCGTCTGTCGCCATCCATATCAAAGGATCCAAGGTTGGCATCGTTTCTCGGCTGCACCCGTCCAGCTTCAAAGGACCCGTCCCTCTGAGCGCCGACAATTTGCCCTCAGGGCCTCCACGATTTCAATGTAATGCGCACCTTATTGTGCGTCATGAAGGTTGTTGAACGTAATGCGAACCACAAAACTCTATCTAAAAAATTAACATCATACAATGAGATAAATAAAATAATTTTAAAATCAAAAAATTCAACAAGTGTCAATTCGATTGTTATGAAATTTTGATACATCATTGGCATGAGTCTGCCTGCAAAATTTCAGCTCGCTAGCTTACGAGGAATTGGGTTAAGAATTGATCCAAATGTTTTTGGCAAAATCGCACGGCTCAGACACCATAAATTAAAATTAAGGATTTTGAAAAAATGACATTTGAGCCCCAAGGAGAGGGAATTTTAAAATATTTTTTTGATTAATCCGAAGAATCTCGACCGTGGCGTTACGGTTATTACCGGCGGCCATCTTTGTTGTTATGGCACGTCCTTAAAAAATATTAAATTATAATTCTTTATCTATACATAACCCAAACTCTAAAACCTTTAATTTTCCGAAAATTCTGAGGCTATACTTAACCCAAACCCTAAAACCTTCCTTTTTATTACCACGTTTTTCTTAGTTTGCTTTCTTGGATGTTTGTCTTTCCGGGGCAAAAATTGAATTCCTTTTTTGAACCACTATGTCTTTCTTGTCTGGATGTCTTTCCGGGGCAAAAATTGAATTCACATGACAATTTAATATTTCATTAATTATAGTACTCAATTCTACTTAAATGAAAACTAAAAAGTATAAAATAAAAATATTTTAAAAAAAGTTTTAAAGATACCACGTTTTGTGAACTAAAAAGAAGAAAATAAACTAAAAACGTGGGGCGCATTCGGCTGAAATTAAATGAAGTATCATATATAGACTGTGGAGGAATTTGAAACTGAAAAGTTTAATGTAATAGCATTAATAGACCAAATTATTGCCGAATGCGCCTGACGTTTTTAGTTTATTTTCTTCTTTTTAGTTCACAAAACGTGGTATCTTTAAAACTTTTTAAAAAATATTTTTATTTTGAAATTCTTTTAGAATGTATATGAATCTCGTTTCCTGCAACCGGTAGCATCGTAACGTCACGGTCGAGATACCTCGGATTAGTATCTTTTTGTCACAAATTACCTTTGGGAGAATTTGCTCAATAACCTCCAAAACTTTTGTTTTCCTGAACGGAAAAATTAAAAAATTAGTGATGAGTCTGCTTTTAATGTAAGACAAACTACATTTCAGCCCTGGTCTCAGTAATGGATAATTTAAATAGTTTTTTTCACCCATTACTTTTCGCAAAAGTGTACTCAACATCTTCAAATTTCAATTTTTATAAAGCTTATATAAGGAAAAAAAATTTTTCAGGCCTCTGGCACACATAAGTTGGAATTTCAAAAACCTTTTCCACAAATTATCGTTGCCAGAGGCTATTGGAAAATTTCCGAACGTTTCCTGCTTCTACATTCATGAGTAGTTGGAAAACTAGTGATAAGTGAGTCAGTGAGTCAATGAGGGCTTTAGCTTTTACTAAACTATACATATTAGAGTTGCGGAAATCAACGATTAAGTTTTTGAATAGTCGTTAAAATTTTTATCGATTAAATCAATTTTGATTGAAAGATGTTCTATTAAAATTGAAAAATATATTTATACTTAAAGAAAAGAGTAAAAATATTTAATAAACAATATAAAAGCCCAGATCACAGGATCTGTATCGCTGAGGAACATAGTACTACAATGCATAGCAGTTTAAAAAGTTTAAAGTAAGTTTTTCTCGTTCTTTTGTAACTTACCTTGAGATGTTTGGCTTGAATCGAAATTAACGATTTACTTATGTATGTATTTCTGTATGTATGTATGTATGCATATTATATGTTTGCCGTTTAAAGCTGACTAAAACATTCATCCGATGACGATGAAATTTTAGGAAATTATTGAGTATTCTTCCGAGATGGTTTTTATTGAAAATATTTTGAAAATGTACACTCATGGGGAACGGTGGGACATTTTTTTTCTCTAAAAATATGACTTATATTAAAATTAGTTTAAGCTTTAGTTACTTGGAAAATGAATTGATCTTTACCACACTTTGTACTTACATAAATACATACTTTTTTATCTTTATTAAAAACCATACTGTGTTGTAACACGAATTACACATGGCTTATTTTGTGCCGGTACGCACCGGTACGGCGTACCGGTACGCACCGGTACGGCGTACCGGCACCTTTTCAATGCGAAAAAAGAATTATTACTTTTCTTGTATTATTAATAATTTAACATATAATTATTTTTTAAAAAAAAGAATTATTTTAAATTTCGCGCAATAAGAATTAATTTTTAAAAAATGCGAAACTGCTTTCCACAGTTTCGTAATGTTACGTCATTAGTAGTTAACCTATTTTCGGTCATGCTTGTTTTTAAGACGTAATGCCTTCAAAATTTCAAAATTTAGACAATCCATCACTGAGTACGGTGTTGCAAAATAAATCCTCACCCATACAGAGTATCCCCCCGATTTTAAAACAAAAACTCCCCCGGAGAAAATATTTTACTCCCAATTAAAATAAATCCTCCCCTTACCTGTAAAATATTTCCCATTTCCAAAATAAATCCGCCCCCATCACACTTTCAATATTAAACAAAGAGATCATTGAAAAACAAAAGAATATAGGATATTTACTTTTATATTGCTGTAATATTCATAATTGTTTACTATAATACTATTTATGGTAGCGGCGTAGATATACAGAGACATGAGGGGTTGAGGACCATATCTTTTGACACTTCTCAGGGTTGTAACATAATTTGAAAATTGCTTAATTACTTGATTTTTCCCCACTGTACAAATTGACGCACATGGACTTTGGGGTGTATAAGGGCAATTGTTTTGTTTCATAAAGCAAGGATTAAGTCTTTGAAGGCATTAGTTTTTGTTGTAATGAACGGCCAAGTCACACAAACAAAGGGTTTTCTGACATCCTTGTTGAAGTCGGGGGAAAGGGTCGGAGTGATCCAATTAAGTAAAGGCACATGGGGGACCAATAAAAATCAGGCTACGCAACTGACCTGTTTAACATATAACCCGAATTTACAGTGTTTTTATACTCTGTGAATGAAGTTTGTTGAGAGAAGCAGGGGCGAGGCTTAAATAGAGGGGGTGCTGGTGGTGCTGACAGGACTGGGTGACACATAAAAAGGGGTGACATTCCTGTTATGTGGCACTTGAAGAATCGGAGGAGTTTTATTGGTTTAGTCGTGATGGGGTGACATTTAGGCTTATAGCAGTGAGTTACGGATCCGTCTCCAGCTCCGGGTTCGGCCATATTTCACTGTATAAATTCGGTCAAACCTAGTATTTATTGATTATATATATATTAGGGCTGTTATGGGTTAAATTAAATTTAATCGTTAACTTTTGAAAAATTACCAATTAATTAATTGATAATTTTGTTAAAGCTAAAAATAAAGATGTATGACGTCATTAAACTGAAAATTTCAAGGGAAGTAATAAAAACAGGCAATTGATTTTTGTTTATTGAGTTATTTTTAAAACATAGTTACAAATTTTAAAAAAGTGAAATAACGTATAAAGTTTAGACACTCGGATGAAAATTTCAAATAAAATAATATAGCTGTAAAGAATTTGTTTGATTATTAACAAAAACATAAAGATCATATTTTTATCCCAAGTTATGATTTTATTTTCCTAAGACCTCATGATCACTTTTTTTTCACTGTTGTTTTCTTTCACATTGTGTACACTTTTATGGCATTTTTAGCGCATTTTCGAGAAGTCGAATGCGCTATTGCACCCGTTTGGTCCGTCCGTCTGTCATCACCCTTGATCTCAGCATCCATAAGTCCTAGACCCATGAGGTAAATATTTTTTTGTATGTCCTGACCTGCCATTTGTGCATCAACACTCAGTTACTCGATCCGTTAAAAAAACCCCGTTAAAACTACCAAAAAATATTTCGAATCGAGAGGTAACACTAGCGCAGGGAACGGCCGCCATTGCCGGAAGTCAAATACATAGTTTTTCAAGCATTCAAGAGTGGTGCGAAATCGTGCAAAAGAATTATTTTTTTTTAGTTGACGTCATTAAAATATGTGTAAAAGTTTAGAGAGTTTTACGTCATCATTTGTGGTGACTTGTAGTTAGATTAAAGAGAATATAATTTTTTTTTAAATGTAAAGAAATGACTTTTAAATTAAACAAAAGTATTAGGGTTTTTTTTTGTTGACGTCATTAGAATATGTGTAAAAGTTTAGAGAGTTTTTGTGTAGACGGTTGTTGTGGCAAAGTGGGACGCCATTAAGTTTGTTTTTTTAAGCAGTGTCGAAATTTCTTGTGTAATAGGAATTTTATGAATCTTGGAACAAGCGGTTCAGATACAATTTTCTAAAACATATGTTGTAAATCTGTCCGTCCGTCCGTCTGTCATCACCCTAGATCTCAGCATCCAACAAAGTATCTGATGTAATTTTGATTATTCATTTTGGAAATTTTTAAGTTAGGGATGATAAAATTTTTCCATTACGCAATCTACAGGTAGCTAAAAAAAACCAAAAAAAAAATAGAAATGCCACCAAAAAAATCACTTACATTAAACGCTGAAAATCGTAAAAAAGCAGGTCAAATTGAAGCACGAAGAGAAGCAAATCGAATCGCTCAACAAATTCGTCGTCAAAACCTACTCATTCGTATGAGAGAATAAAACCGAGATACAACAGCACATAGAGTAACACGTCAAAATCTACAAGTAAGAGCTGCAGAACAACAACAAAATACTGCGGCACGTAGAGTAACACGTCAAAATCTACAAGTAAGAGCTGCAGAACAACAACAAAATACTGCGGCACGTAGAGCAACACGTCAAGAACCAACCGAATGGGAACGAGCAGTTGCTGAATATGAGCAACAAATTCAAGACGGCCCAATGCATCGTTGCTACAGTTGTGATCGTTTATGGTTCAAAAAACAACTCCACAAGAAGACAAGAGCGCAACTAAAAACTTCATAATGTACAGATGAGTACATTAATGTACTTGTACTTGAAGAACTGCACAACAATTTAGAGTACTGGTTTTGCAACACATGCATTGTCAGTGTTCGAAAAAAATGGTTTCCTCGTCTGAACATTCAGAATTCGGGAATTAAATTTCCCGATGTACCTGATGTAGTCAAGAATTTGACAAGTTTAGCAGAAAGGTGTGTGGCTCTTCGTATTCCGTTTATGAAGATCATCACATTAGGCTGTGATCGTCAATATGGCATAAAATCAGGTGTTGTCAATGTTCCAATAGATGTGAGAAAAACAATCCAAGCAATACCAGCACATCCAAATGCAAGCGGTGTTATTGAAGTGACGTGGATGAGAAGCATGCGATTTAAAAACTACTACAGGAAAGCGCGAGTAAATCGTGCATCAATTTGGAATGCTGCAGTAGCTTTGTGCCAAAAACACTCTACAAAGCTGAAGGAGTAGTGCTTGACAACAATTTCAATGCCAACAATCCACAAGAGATTGAAATTGATTCGGCTGAAGGACAAGAAGAACAAATGGATGTAGACGAAGCGAATGTTCCACAAATTGACGAAAAGGACACAGAGTTGTTGGAGATTCGTGCACAGAACGAGAACTACATTCCAGAAGAGACAATGCTAGATTCAGCTGAAGGCATTCAATTTGCTCCAGGTGAAGACCAAACTCCACTACCTATCCTTATGGATAAGTACTGTGAAGAGATGGCTTTCCCAACAATTTGGGGAGGAGAGCCAAGACGATGCAATGAAAACGTCAAGCTGTCATTTGAAGATCACGTTTCTTCAGAAATTCGTCGTTTTGATCGTCGTGCTGTTAAACCAGAGCATCTTTTGTTTCTTTACAAAAAAGCAATGATTAAACAGCTTTTGAGTAAAGTGAACATCGTCTTCCGTAAAGCAGCGGTATATATGAATGTAACAGCACAGCAAGCAATCAATCGAGATTTCATAAACGATGCTGTTGCGAAGGACAACGTTTACCGTTTCATGAACTCGATTACTGGTTCACCTGCCTATTGGGAGCAACAAAAAAAGAACGTGCTTGGAATGGTGAGACAATTTGGAATTTTTTCACTTTTCATCACACTGACAGCAGCAGAGACGCATTGGAAGGAATTGCTCAAAATTTTGAAAATTGTTGTCGACAAACAAGAGCCTTCAGACGAAGAGCTGAACGACATGGCATTTGAAGAGAAATCGCGTTTGATTAGTTCAGACCCAGTTACGTGTGCATTGTACTTTGATCATCGAGTCAAGTCATTGATGGCAACTTGGAAAGCAAGAGATGGGCCTTTTGGAATTTATAAAATCGCTCATTACTACTACCGAGTAGAGTTTCAGCATCGTGGCTCACCACATATTCACATGGTTGTGTGGTTGAAAGATGCACCAAGGTACAATCCATACGAAGAAGGAAATACCTCAATGATCATTGAGTTCATCGATCAATTGATGACCACAGAAGACAATGAAGAAATGGCAGATCTAGTCAAATATCAAATGCATAAATGTTCATTTACCTGCAAGAGAATGGTAAATGGACAGCAAATTTGCCGTTTTGGATCACCATTCCCTCCAATGGATCAGACTGTCATTCTGGAACCTCTTCCAAAAAACCACTTCAGAAATATGACGAATGTTCAAAAGGATAAGATATTTGGAATCAACACGAAGCTGCAAAACCTTTTGACGACTAGTGCCAGGACGAATGGAAGTTTTGAAGATCTGCTTACAAAACTAGAGTGTACAAGAGACGAATACATCACAGCAATCAGAAGTACGATCAACAGAACAAAATTCTTTTTGAAGCGGTTACCAAAAGATTGCCTTGTGACTGGGTATAACAAAAAGATTCTGTCTTTGATGCGAAGTAACATGGACATCCAATTCGTAACTGAAGCCTATGCATGTGTTGGCTACATCGTCGATTACATCAACAAATCAAGTCGAGGATTATCACGTTTGCTCCGTCAATGTGTTGAAGATTATAATCGAGGAAATCATTCTCTTCGAGAAAAGCTCAACAAATTAGCAAACATAATGTATAATTCGTCTGAAATTTGTGCACAAGAAGCTGTCTGGGCTCGACTTCGATTGCCAATGTCATATGGCACATCAACGGTCGAGTTCATTAATACATCGCCAATTGAAAATCGACAACACATGCTTAAGTCCAAAGCCGAATTAGAAAGAATTTACGCAGAAAATCCAAACAGCACCGACATCCTGACAAAAGGTCAAGTTGAAAGGTATACAGAAAGACCAAATCAGTTAAATGACTTGTGTCTAGCTGATTTCGTTGCAAACTGGACTATAAAAGGAAAAGGTGCAGTAGATCCTTTGCAAGATGAGGAAGAAGCAGACGCTGTAGAACAAGAAAATGTAGATCGACGAAGAACAACAAAACTGAAGCTTCTAGACGGGACAGAAATAAGTGAAAGAAGAGAGTCAAAAGTCATCCGGTACAGAAGATACAACAAAGAAAACGACCCTGACAATTATTTTCGAGAGATGATATTACTGTTTCTTCCATTCCGAGATGAAAAGGCTGAAGTTGAAGATGTCAATAAAGAGGAAGTGTTCCTTGCAAATAGAGAGGTCATCGAGAGAAACTACAAAAAATATAATGAGTCAGACCTCGATTTCAATGAAATTTGCAACGAATTGGAGAAAGAGAGAAGAGTGCAAAATAATGAACAAGAAGAAGGTGAACAAAACGAACAAGCTGACGAAGAAGGAAGGCCTGACGAAGAAATCGAAGAATTTGTCAACGTCTTCGATTATGATGACACAGTTATTCAACCAAACATCGTATTTGAGTTCGGTGAGCAAGAGTGGACAGCAGAGCAAGTTCGAAAGTATGTTGTTCCAGACCAAATGCTGACTGATGAATTTTTGACATTGTGTGACAGATGCAATGAAAAACAGCGTGACTACCAAATGGAAATACGACATCATTTCCTCAACAAAGATTTACCATTTTATCACTTTGTAAGTGGTAAAGCAGGTGTTGGAAAAAGTCATCTGATAAAAACAATTTATCAAGATGTACTCAGAATTTTGAGGAAGGATGCAGGAAATGCCGAAGGTGTTGAAGTACTTTTGGTAGCTTACACAGGAAAAGCTGCACACAACATTGGAGGAATGACAGCACATGGTGCTTTTGCATTAAATGCAGGTGCAGGTCAATCAAGAGTGACAGAACTCTCTGCAGACAATTTAAACACACTTGCTGCACAACTTTACAAATTGAAACTCATCATCATTGATGAAATTTCAATGCTATCATCCAACCTATTTGACCAAATTCATCGCACATTGACAAAAGTTTTCCGAACTCACAACACAGACAAAATCTTCGGAGGTGTTTCAGTTATCGTTGTTGGCGACTTCAATCAATTAGCACCAATTGGTAGTTACGTTTTCGAAGCGAGATCAGATCCAATTGCACGAATAGTGGGAAATCAAATTTGGCCACGCTTCAAATACTTTGAACTAGATGAAGTGATGCGACAAAAAGACGACAAGCTCTTTGCTGAAGTACTAAACCGTTTGGCAGTTGGACAAATGACAGAAGAAGACAAGCAAATGTTCCGAGATCGACAATTTTCCGAAGATCCAATTGAAGTTGAGAGATCAAATGGAGCGATTAAGTTGCTACCTCCAGAAGGAAAACAAGCGATCCGTCTTTTCCCATATAACGCTGAAGTGGATGCTTTCAACGAGGAACGAATTCGAAGACACAAAGCTACAAATCCAGATGTACTTGCAATCAAATTTACAGCTATGGACACGTTGATTGGTAGAGTCACACCAAGACAATCCAATCAAGCACTTCACTCGCTGGAGAACAAGAAAACAAATGACACAGCTGGCTTACCAAAATCACTCGAATTAGTCGTGGGTATTCGTTACATGGTGTCCACAAACATTGACGTCAGTGATGGGTTGTTCAACGGCGCATCCGGAATTTTAAGAATGGCAGAAGTTTTTCAACGAAAAGTAAACTCTGTCTACATAGAGTTTGACGATCTAAAGATTGGATTGAAAGCTCGAGCAGCACGAAAAGCATTCATGGATGCACACAATATTTCCCAGAATTGGACTCCAATTGCAAGGACAAAAAAAGTTTTTAACGTCCTTCAAAGTGGAAGTGTACAAGTTTGCAGAGAGCAGTACCCCCTAGTGGTCGCCGAAGGAATTACTTGTCACAAGAGTCAAGGTCAGTCNCAGCTACTTTCACCAAGATTGGCAACCACGATCTATCAAACAACAATTGACGGAGTATTTGGGCGATTGGCTAATTACAATTTAGAATGTTTCATTTATGAGTCCTATTTCAGTGACCACAAACCACTTGTAGTTAGATTAAAGAGAAAATAAAATTTTTTAAAATGTAAAGAAATGACTTTTAAATAATTTTTTTTCAGGTATATTCATTACACAAGAAAATTCATAAATATATGTCTAAAATCTAAACACAATTACTGATAACTACATAATGCTGATATCTAACATAAGTACTGATACATAATACGAAAATGCGCTAACACGTCCTGAGTCCAAAAAGGGACCAGGCTTAACATGATTTTTTAAATTGCCTATAACTTCCGTTATTAATTTGATTTAAATATAAAAATTATAATATTGTTAGGAGATATATATAAATATATATAGTCCAATATAATGTCAAGGAATTTTAATTTTGTTATCGTTAATTCATTAATAACAATGTTTTTTTATACCATTGTCTCTATAAAACAGGTTATTTTAAAAATTTAAACAAGTATATACATGTTGCTAAATTGGAGACTTTTGTACGTCAACAAAGAAACTATTATTAATTAATTATTTATTTTTAAACTAAATTTAGAAAAATTTTTAAAACATTTTCTTTAATTTTAATATCTATTTTATCGATTAAAATAATTTTAATCGATAAAGAAAATTACCGATTAATCGAGAAATTAATCGGTAATTTTCGCAGCCCTAATATATATATATGTGTGTGTGTGTCTGTGTGTGAAAATACTACTATTTTTCTTACATTTAAATAAAATTTAATTATAGTGAGCCTTACAACTTTAAATTTAAATTCATGATTTCAAATAATCCATTGCAAGACATTACAATAATATCAGGCACTTACAGAAATAATTTTAAAACCATTAAATAAAATAGCATACAAACAAATACGTACAAAAATGTGAAGTAAGTGATAAGCTTATAAAATGATTAGGGAAAATTTTTAACGAATTAACGTCCCACGTTCCCTTTGTCCACGTTTGACTGTTCTATCTTTGGGAAACAAGATGGCAATTATTTCACACACACACACAACAGCGCATGTCATCAATAAAAAAGTCCACCTCTAAGCTACACCTTCAATCTCTTGGGCCTTCAGGCAATTGACTTTATACCTAACCAATTCCATGGTACGCCTTTTAAACTAGATAAGCGTGCGCCTCACCTAGAACCCAGGTAGTGTTATCTGGGCTACACAATAAAATTTAACTTATCGGTCGACTCCAACCCTAGCTACGACACTCATTGTTTAAACGTGTAAACTAATTTTTTTGTGTCTAAATTTTAGCATGTGCTGTGTATCTTAAGACGGCTACACACAAAATTAATCCCATTTAAAGCTTTTTTTTAAAAATATTTTTTTAAAAAGTAAACTTTAACTATTTTTTTTAAAATTTACAAACCTTGGCTACTTGGATTTTCTAATTTTTGTTGTTGCTGTAAATGCAGTAAACTCAACTCAACTCAGCTCAGCTCAGCGAAGCTAGTTTAGTTGTGTGTGGATACTACTGCTACAGGAAAGAAATCGGTAAGTAAAAAAACATTAATTTAAAAGTAGAAATAGAATTAAATATTTAAATTCTCTTTAAATCAAATCACATCAACAAGGTACAATGGCCACAGCTACCATTAACCTGAACACCATTAGCCCGGCCACGTACAATAAACCAGGAACCGTGATCCTGAATTTGACGGGCCCAAAGTCTTTTGACTTATCGATTGAGGCAATCGTTCTAGAGCTTGAAGCCCACTTCAATATAAAATGGAAGGACATTGAAGCTCTCTACAACTTAGAGGCACCTACTAAGTGGTACCTAAAGTTGACCGACTCGGCCATGGTGGAGCACTACGCTGGGCTCCACGAGGCCGAGATTGGGGATTTAGCGCCCAAGGGCTTTATCCACGAGGACAAGGTGGACAAAAAATTTACCTGAACTGGGTGCCCACCATGATCGGTGAGATGGGGGTGAGAGAGATTGCGAGTCATCTCGCGGCACCAAACACCCGGATCAGGTTAGAGAGGCACCCCTACAACGCCTCTAAGTGGGCCGTGTACCTGACACCCGGCAGGGAGCTCCCTCACTATATCCTAGTGAATGCCGGAGTGTTCAGGCAACAGAAAATCTGGGTCCAGGTCCCTGGACGCCGGGCTAAGTGCTTTCATTGCGAAAGCACACAGCACTGGACCAACCAGTGCGGAAAGGTAAGAACCCAACCAACGGCCCCAAAGGTAAAACCGACATCAGCCCCGGGTAGGAGCTATGCCGTTGCTACCAGCCGAAACCCCACTACTGGCCCCGCACCTGTAATCACACCCCCACCAAAGACATATTCATCCACGGGTGGGAAGAAGAAATCCCAGGAAAGGAAACAACAGAAGAAGAAAGTGGAACAAAAGGAGCAACAACACGAAGAAAGAAAAGAATCTCCACGGAACGTAGGTCGCGAGACAGTAGTGGAGGAAGAAAACCAGGATGAAGATGGTTTTCAAATGGTAGCAAGGAGGAGGAGTCTATCGTCCTCCCCGGCTAGACCCACCTCCTACAAGCGGCAGAATAGCAACAGCAACTTGGAGCAGTCCAGAAGAAAACAACTAAGGAGCGACCTGAACAGGAATTTCAACCGACAGTTTTAAACAAACCCACCATAACACATCACACACACACACCATCAGTTAGTTACACAAAAATGGCAGACAACACGCTCACCATAATCTCCCTCAACATTAGGGGATGCAGAACAAAGGGAGACTGCATCATTTAACTTGTTAAAGAGCACACACCAGATTTCATTTTTCTTCAAGAAACAAACACACACTCGGAACACGACGCCAAGACATACACCACCAGCTTAGGCTTTAAACGCACCCACGCACATTACAGCAACGGAGATTTAACGCTTAGGACAAGGAACAGCCATCATATGAACATCAGACCGATGGCAGGTCACGAACAAAGGAAACGACAACGAAGGACAGATAACCACAGTCA
Organism: Radix auricularia; assembly: GCA_002072015.1. Lineage (NCBI taxonomy): Eukaryota > Metazoa > Mollusca > Gastropoda > Lymnaeidae > Radix > Radix auricularia. Next base: position 1,146,869 of record MUZC01004468.1, on the reverse strand, counting down.
AGATTACAAACAACAGAAAAAAGTTCACACTCTTTAACATATACGCACCGTCGGACAAGGGTCACCAAAAAAAGGAAATTTTCTACAGGAAACTGGTACAATTTATAGGAAATACCCAGGACGGGGAGGAAATCATAATGGGAGGAGATTTTAACTATATAAATGACCCATTAGACTCCACCAACCGGGACAGGACTAGACAAGTAGTAATATACGAGGAGAATAGTCAAATAGAAATAATAAAATACATTACCGACACATTCAGCCTAACCGACGCCTACAGGGAAACACCCCAAAGGGAGGGAAATGACACACCGAAGCGGCCTTCACACCACAAGCGCCAGGCTAGACAGGCTGTATGTGCCAACATCGTCAGCCATATACAAGGTAACACACATAGCAGAAACACTCAAATACACAGACCACAAAGCAATCAAAGTACAGATAAACGGACAAAATGGTATTAGAGCCACCAGACGGTCTCCACACTGGAAATTTAACAACACCCTTTTAGAAAACAACAGATACTTAGAAATCATAACGCCTATCATAAAACAGTACACAACAAAAATACCAACCAACAATATAGGCAGGCACTGGGAGCTCTTCAAATCAACAGTGAGAAGAGTTACCCAGACAATCGCCGCAGACATACACAAAGAACGTAAGGAACGAGAGAAAGAATTGAGACACCAAATACCAATACTAGTATTAACCGACCCTACTGACCCTATAGTAATAGAGTTAGAGAAGGAGTTAGAACGAATAGAATAGTATAAATACAAAGGGGCACGTATAAGAAGCAGAACACTAATAGACAATCTAGAAGTCCCAACGAAACATTTCTTAACTGTAGAAGAAAACATCCAGCGTAGTAACAATATACAAGCAATCGAGGACAGCAGAGGAACGATACATGACGACGACAAAGGCATAGTGGATACGTTCACAGACTATTACACAAGACTATACACACACGAACAAACAAACCCAGACATTCAGGATAGGTACCTGGCGTACACAAAGACACTAAGGGACGACCAGAGGGAAGCGCTAGACAGACCAATAGACACCACGGACATCGATGCGGCTTTAGACGACATGAACAAAAGGAAGTCACCCGGGCCAGACGGGCTGACGACCGAGTTCTACAAACATTTCGCCACACAATTGACGCCACTCTTACACGCGATGACGGACGAAACGTACAGGAACAAAGAGCTGCCACGCAACATGGGAGAATCGTATATACAAATTCTCCACAAAAAGAAAACAGATAGAACACAAACAAAAAATTATAGACCAATATCTTTACTTAACACAGATTACAAAATAATAACTAAAGTCATAGCAAATAAAATTAAACCGTATCTAAAGGATCTGGTGCACCCAGACCAACAATGCAGTATTAAAGATAGGAACATAAACAACCATAACCACTTTATCAGAGACATAATACATTATTGTCAGGGGTATGAGAACCACTGCGTTTTAAAGTTGTATTTTTGGCTGGTCACAAACTCATGTTTGATCTGTGAACGAATTCACGGGGGGGAGTTCACGTGGAGCATTGCTCAGGCCACGCAAGGTCGGTCCAGGCCGACGGATATATAACTCGGGTGTCCCGATGTGTGGCGAGACGGACAAGGAGTTATGTTGTAGAGAGCGGTGGGGTGTAGACAAGTCACCGGTGTCAGAACACGAGATTACCGCAACTGTTAGAGCTGCCGTGTTAGTCTGTAGGACTGGACAGCGGGGCTAGATGGTAACTGAGAGACTCGGAGATATGTGTTAGTGAGAAGACCAGAAGTGTACATAGTTGACAAGTGTCTTGGAATGTAAATAAAGATTGTTGATGAGGAAAAGGACTTGTGTTGCATTAATTGTACAACAGTGTTGGAGTGTAAGCCTGGGGACCTAAAACCCTAGACAATGGTACACGACATGGGGGCCCGTCAGTGAAAGCCGCACAAGAGCCTGACAGCGAGAGCCGGGAGTCATCACAACGTGGACAGTGAAGTACACATTCCGTGTGCTGTCGCCTGAGTCATCACAACGTGTAACAATTGAGTACACATTCCGTGTGCTGTCGCCGTGAGTCATCGCAACGTGTAACAGTTAAGTACACATTCCGTGTGCTGTCGCCGTGAGTCATCACAACGTGTAACAGTTAGTACACATTCCGTGTGCTGTCGCCGTGAGTCATCACAACGTGAACAGTTGAGTACACACTCCGTGTGCTGTCGCCGTGAGGCATCACAACGTGGACAGTGAAGTACACACTCCGTGTGCTGTCGCCGTGAGTCATCACAACGTG
>MUZC01004468.1:1104266-1121734 GCA_002072015.1 Radix auricularia | reverse complement strand
TATATATATATATATATATAAACAAAAAATAAAACAAGACAAACAAACAAAAGAAAAATAAATGATACATCATATAATGTCGATATTAATCAAAGGCAGCGTTATGTCGTATGCGTATGTTGCAGATTCCACAGAGCATTTTATTGATTCTACATTTCTTTAACTTTTTAACTGATAGATTTTTGTTAAAAGTTTGTTTTGCAAGAAATATAGATATATGTACAACTTAAAAATTGCGTAATCTTAAGTCAATGTTCAAATTTTATGTTTCAATAATTTTGATTTGCACACTTTTCTTTAGTTAAAAAAAAATAACAGTTACTTTTAATATTAGATAAAAAATATATCTCATCTTTGTTCATAGAGCCATTACTTCGAAGTGAATATGACTTAGTGAAGAACAAAAATATCAATGTAGGTAAGTATATAACAAATATTACCTTACAATTATTTCGTCTTAGCTCTTTAAAGATCAATAAAAAAAATAATTAATTAATTTTTTTAATAATCTTATTAACTTTTTTCATGATTTTAAAAATACATTTTTTAATCTACAAAAATCAAAGAAATATTTTTCAAGAACTACACCTTATGTCATAAAAGTATATATAAATTTGTGGATAGATAGTCTTATTGCAATTTACTTTTGTTATAAATACTATTTTTGTTAACACTGTACTTACGGAGGAATGCAATTACACCAATGCAAAATATTAAAGAGGTACAAGAAATAATAGTGACTCCTTTGGTAAAAATAAAAGATTTTATGTTTCAGAAAAGAAAATTGTTTTTACTGCAATAAACAGAAGTTCGTTTATAATGTTTAATGTATTGTTATTGCCATATTCTGGGTGTGTTTTGAGGCATAGAACCTAAAAAAATAAACTTTTTCAATCATATTTATAATGTAGGCCTACTTTAAACAGACGTGAATTTCTACTACATAGTCTATATTTGGCTAAAATAAGATTATTCTATTAAATGTACGTATTAAAATAATTTTGATTATAAATCCGAATTTTTTTAAATGTTTATAATTATGCAAGATATTTTCTTAAGTGACAAAACATATTTATTTACTAATAATTCAGTTTTCAGATTGACTAATATTAGTTCAATTTTTTTAAAAATATAAATTAAAACCAAACAATTTTTACATTTTATGTCAAAGAAAACATTCAATTTTAATAATGCTATGCGCACAAAGTGTTTGTGTCTTTGTTTAATAGTTTGGTGACATATTTACTCTTAGAAACTTTACTACAACCTGAATCTGATTCAACGATAAACGAAAATCTAGATCAAGGTAAACTTACATTTTATTAATTTTAAAAAATCCAATAATGAAAGTAAAATGACAACAAACCTCGTAAATTAAAAATATGGAATTTTTTTTTCAAAAACTTTAAATTGCATATATATTTAAATTAACCGATTACAAACTGAATGTATATATATATACATATATATTTATATATATTAGGGTTGTTATTGATTAAAATAAATGTAATTGTTAACTTCTGAAAAATTACCGAATTATTAATCCATTATTTTGATTAAAGCTGAAAATAAGATGTATGCAAGGATATTTGCTTTGTACAGTGATCAGTATATTTTTAGGTGACAAATGTCTGAATGTAAACAGATAGTTTCCTCCATAGGTAAATTATTGTCAAGCACACCATGGACTGAGCTTACGTGTTGACTGCAGATTACTAAGTTATATGAAGTTATGTTTAAATCTGTAGTGTATGAAGGATTTCGCTAAATGACTACATAAAAATACGTACTTTAAGATATTTCTATTGATTTTGATGCCATCTCAATGCCTTGAATCAATATTCAGTTTACCCTGAAAGTAATATAGCCATTAAATATGTATGTAAAACTTCTTTTTAAAAAAGTAGCTGCAATAGAGCAATAATTTAATATTTAAAAATTGATCTTTCAAATATTGTCGATGCAACTAAATTATCCAAAAAGGTTAAGTTTTAGATGAATGTAAGTTATATAAGTGCGAGTCACTTCAAATTAGTAAGTTTAATCTCTATGAAACAAATTGAGATATAGATTCATGTTAATTATCTCGTGAAAATGAAATAAGTAGTCACTTTTTAAAGTTACCAAACTGCAACTGAATTTTAAGTAGAGGAGGAAAACATGGTTTTACAATAGAATGAGTAAGTTGATTATCATCTACAAAATATAAAGTGTTTTCAATATTCTAAATTATTTTATTGTGCATAAACTAATTTGTAAAGAGTAGACATTTAATTTGTTGGTTTGATTTTTTTCCTTTTAAAGAAACTATTATCTAAATTGATCCCCCATTTCGTAAAGTCCTATGTCATAGATATGTTTCTTTTTCTGTTTAAATGTGCCTTTGCATACATAACGTTTTGTTTAACTGTGTAATGGGCAAAGAATCCTTAAATATATATAGTAGCTAAGCAAGAACTTTTGCAGCCATTTTTAAGAGGCCTTTCATAAATGACGTACAGTTCCTGGGGAGAGTGGACATACATTGTTGACGATATGTGACAACGGGGGAGGGGGAAGAGATTTAAGCAATCTGTCATGACGTCAAAACGCGCAAATTTAAATAAACTTTCCATTTAAAAATTTGATTTCTGACAATTTATTTGATAACTTTTTTGTAAAACGCTTTTATGATATTAAAGTGAAGCCTTACTCTAAAATCGTACTTAAATAACAAAAATTTTGATTTGAAACATGCTCATATTCAAAGAGAAAATGCAGCTTTTATGGCTGTCAAAGCTTTGTGATGTCATATTGATGAAGGGGTCTAAGTTTTTGTGACGACGTGTGATGAGGGGAAGGGGTCGAAAGATAAGCCAAATTCCAGTGAAGTCATTTATGGACAGCCACTTTGTCAATTATTGGATGGTTTTTATAATTTAATATAATAAATAAATAATTGTAAATGAAACGAAGTAAAGGTGGGAAACATGTTTAAAATTGCATGCCATATTTATGTAAGCAGTTATAAAAGAGGAAGCTTAAGATGATACACCTATAAATACACATTTATTTAAAAAAAACACTATACCTTTTAAAGACCACAAGAAAGATATTGAGGTCACAGGTCCCAACTCCACGATGAAACAAATTGTACATCCAAAATTCATTACCAACCTACAAAATCGACAACATATTTATGCTTTTACTTTCCTAATTTTCAGAATAGAAAAATCCTGCGATAATCTATCAATCTTTAAATTATTGGTAATACTTTATATTATGCACAATATTGATTTTTTTGGTCTTTACTCGCTCATCGTCGAATGAAGATACTTAATGTTTTAAAATCAACTTTAGTTTGGAGAGCTCCTTTCATATCTAGCGACACTGATAGCAATTGTTCAAAAAAATTCATTGCGAAATTACAATGCTGGGTAAAGCATTTACCAATTGATACTGTTAAATGAATGTTAATAGATCAAGGGTGCCTTTTACCCATTTTTTCTAGCAAATGCCTTTTTATAGTGTAGGTACTGCAAAAAAAAAAAAACATGGATCGTTTTCCATTTAATATTGAACTGATCATTATCACGGTCTATAATATTTATTTGCTCTTCAAAAGCTTCATCTAGTAAGTAATTAGGTATTGTATACGAATATTTTTTGCAAGGAAAGGAACTCGCCAATGCGTTCTTTTCTAATTTCATCCATTAATAAAACAATTTCTTATTTACGTCTTTTTCTAGAGATAAAACCACGTCTTTCTACCACCACCCCACAATTTATATTGTTTTATCCTTTTCATTACACGTTCAGTTGTTTGTTATCTCCAACTCTTCACAAATTGATAGGCTGATATACATACCTTTTCTATAAGCACATCTCGCTGCTCTTTGCAATTGCTTTGCAATGATTAAAAAAAATTATATGCAGCATAAATTGAGGAAAAAAAATGGATTGAATTGAGAGAAAAATCCAGCATCTGATTTCGTTTTACTAGTTACTTCTTGAGATTTTTTTCAATTTTTCCAAGAGGCTTGACATTTTTAAGAATGTCTATTTGTTTTACTAAAAAAAGAATTTTTTAATTTTCATATTGTTTTCTTGAATCTTAGTTCTTTTCCATAAGTTAGGAGAATTAAAACTATCTACATCAGTGGTTCCCAAAGTGGTCCCTACGGACCCCCAGGGGTCTGCGGAACCGTTCAGGGGGTCCGTGGACAATTAAAATTGATTTGGGGGTCCCTGAACAACGTCAGGGGGTCCGCGGAAGGTTTTTAATTAATATAAAATTTTAAAATAATGGGTTTTTTATTATTACGGAAATAAAAAAAAAGAACAATGCATACTATTGTAGTTGTTTGATCTAAGAATAGAAAAAGAACTACGATATTCCAACAGCTGTAACCAATCAAAATGCTTGGTTAATTGAAAGGCTTGTCAAGTTTGATGCGTGAGAAAGGCAGAGACACAATATGTAGGTCATCAAAATACAATCTTTAAGCGGAAATGACGATGATTGCAGGGTGTCGTGTTGGATGTACGTGTCGGTAAGTTACATTTATACATTGATACCACATTTGATATATGGTTGGACGATTCTAATACATGAATCAGGGCAGCAAAAATTCCATTTTAAAATTCAAAATTCGACCAAACACCTTTTTTAGAGAGTTAGCAAAATAATATTTAAACATATTTTTAATATATATTCTGTTACATTTTTAAAAATATTGTAAACATTAAAAAAGTATATTGAAACATAGAAATCTCACCCGCAACCCCGTTTTTTTATTTTCGAAGTTTTAGATGGCACAGTGAGACACCAAAAATAGTTTATGCTGCTAAATGCATAACTTGCTTACTAAGCAAGGAAATATAGTGTTACCAATGTGTCTTCTGTGAAATAAACTTTGTGGAACTATGAAACTTTCCAAACCCGAGGAACATTTAATGAAAACCCTTAGTGATCAAAACGAAAACGATTTAATGTTTTTTGAAGCAGTCCAAGACACATATTTGAAAATACCATCTTTTCAAGAACTCATAAGGGCAACATCTAAGCATGAGGACTAAATGACGTAGGACTGGACTGCGTGCGTACTACACTTTATTGATTGCGAAGTCTGGAAAGCCCAACACGATTAGGGAAGAACCTATTTTACCAGCTGTGAGTTAGGTGATAAGCACTGTGTTGCACAAACCAGCTTTCAACATCACAAAAACAATTCAACTGATCAATAATTCAGTCTATAGAAGGATTAGCAAAATGTCTAAGTGTGTTGAAAATTATTTATGTTGAGTTCTAAAAAAATGTCTGAATTTTCTCTACAACTTGACGAGTCCACTTTACCAGGAAATTATGCTTTACTTTTAGCATGTGTAAAACTTTGTAAGAGAAAATAAATTTTGCCAAGACCTGTTTGCTAAATGTTTGGAAACAGATATAAAAGGTGAGGCGTTCTTTACTGAATTAAAAAAAGATCTTTCAATGAAAAAGCTGTACCCATGACTAGTATAATTTCTGTTGCTACTAATGGTGCTCCGAAAATTGTAGGAAAATACTGATGCTTTCTGACACACTTAAAACAAGCTGTACCAAATGTATGTTCAGTGCATAATTTAGTTGCAAAATTCTTAGTGAAGTTTTGCATGGATCACTAGATTATGTCAATGGCGCAGTTAATAAAATCAAAAGGAATGCCTTCAATAATGGCGAAACTTTATTTGAAAAAATTTGAAGACTATAATCGTTCACTACTTCACACAGAAGTACGTTTGTTAGCTAAAAATATATGTTTAAATCGATTTTATGCTCTCTTATTCAGTGCTGGAATTCCTGGAAGGCAAAGACAATGATTTAAGACAAAATTTAATTAACTCAAAAAATGACATAGCCCATATGACATATTTGTTTGCCAATTTTAAAGAAACTAATTGGAAACTACAAGGTGACCAATTAAATTTAATCAAAACTAAAAGGGTAATATCTTCGTTTGTTGAAAAACTTTTTTTTTCTATAAACCAAAATTCGGGATGAAGAAAATGATCTCAGATTCAAAATCTCTCGAAATTGCAAAGAGAAATGAAATTTTGTTTGCCTAATGTCAACACTTAACAGCTCTTCATGCAGACCTGAACCAACGATTTGAAGACATTCTTCACTTGGATATTTCCGACTTGGTGTTGAACCCTTTTGCTTGGAGACAAAATCAGATCCCAGACATAGATGAATTAATACTAATACAGGAGCAACTTATTGAATTATCCACACATGAGGAACTTAATGAAACCAATGTTTGAACAAGGATGCCACAAATTCTGGTTACAAAAAGAGATTCCAATTGTATTTCCTGCATTATGGGTTATTGTTCAAAAGTTGTTGACTACTTTCCCGTCTTCCTATTTGGTAGAACGTGGATTCAGTTATGAACCTCGTCACAAACAAAAGAAACCTGCTTGATATTAGTGCTCATGCGGATTTGCAATGCTACTCACAAACATTTAGCTGTTCATAAAACTCGTCAAGTTCATCCCAGTCATTAAAAACAACAACTTTAAGTTAAGTTTAAATAAATAATTCTCCAACAAAATGTTTTTTTTTAATTAGTAAATTTGTATGCTATATATTTATATAGCGTTTTCACTTGGGGGTCCGTGGGCAAGTTTTGACTATAAAAGGGGTCCACGGGCAACAAAAGTTTGGGAACCACTGATCTACATAATACCTAAATGTGATAGGTGTAACATTTTTTATGAATAGCCGGATTGTAATGAAAAACACACATTAATTGTAATACTTCAATGCAATGAAAACAAAACCTTACAATAATTTTATGAGAACTGAAACAGTACAACACATTACTACTTGCAAGTTAAGCCTAATATATTTACCGTCATGTCTTGTATGTACTTGTTCGCGCATGATTCATCGAATGTCGAAATTCTAAGCAAAAACTATCGTGACAACATTAATAGAGCATATAATTCGACCCAACGATGACGTGTTTTTTGTGGAGTTTTCTTATAAAAGAGTCATCTGTGATATATACTGCTCAATTTGCAAAATAAATCGATACCTTTTTTTATTGTAAATTTAAACTTTTTGAAAGGTTTTGCGTTAGTTATAGCAGTCACTATATAATTAAGCAAATGTAAGAATCCGTATTTAACACTATTAAGTACGGAAATTTAGGTTTCACTCTGGTTTTCCCCCCTTTAAAGAAAAAGGGCAGTTGTCGATAATGGTTGAACTTTTAAAATGCCCATAGATAACGCCCCAAAATTTGTGGCATGTATAAATCGTTGTCATTTTGTTTAAAACTGTGATAATCTTTTTATAAATATAAATAATATATTAAAAAATATCAAGAGAATGTTAACATTAATTTTAAAGTTCAAAATAAATTTAACAAAATACATATTTAATGGGTAATATTCTGATTACGATGTCACTGTTCCACATGGCAGAATCTTTTGAAGTGAAATAAGTATGTTTGCATTTTCTTATGTAGCGAAAATACTTTAGAGAAAATATCATTTTTATAACCTCATATTTATTTAAATGTTTGTTTTATTTGAATACAATTAAAATTGAAAAAATAATAATAATAATAAATTGATATAATAGCATGTTATTGTATTGATTGTGTTTTTTTTATATTTATTAATTATTTTTTGTTTAATTGAGACTACACATTTAAAAAAAAAAGTAATTATCTTTGCAGGAAGAAACGAACCTCAGCGAGACAATAGTACGTCATTTTTACATAAATTTTATACCGGTTGTAAGAAGGATTCAAGTCACAAAGACTTCATAGCACTCCAAGATTTTAAAGTCAACGATCTTCCTAATAGTGATTCAAATGTATATGCTTTTATTCATTTAACTGCTAAATTAACTGTTAGGTTAGCTGTTAATTGTAACAGTCCACATAGACCAGCAGAATTTAATAACCCACATGAACCTTCATCACCTGAATTTCCCAGAATTGGAACCGGGTTGGTAACAGGGGTGCAAATTTATCACGAACAAAGAGGCGAATACAACATCCCATGTTGCTCATGTCAAAATTGCAGAAACTCAAACGAACCGAGTAAAAATTGGGGAATATTAAAAGTAACAACAGCCAAGTTCATAGTTTACGATGACACTGAGGCTATAGGAACAGTATGCAGATTTTTCTTTGAGTCTAAAACAAGTCCCCTGCAAACTCTAAAGGGATGGAAAATTGAAAGCAGCAGTGACGAAGAAGACAGGTGTGTACTTAAGCTGGAAACATGTGATTCAGATCTTTTAAACATGTTGAAAAATGCTTTGAACGATTGGAACGAAAGAAGGAATGAAATTGATAAGAAATATGCAAATAGCAAAGAGTATCACAAGTGTACCTTCATTGTTTCACATCCCCACGGTTGTCCAATGTATGTTACTATAGGAGAATATATAAATAGGACTGAATTAAAAAGTAACAACAAACATACTTCGTACACATACACAACGAGTACATGTGACGGGTGTATTGGCGCTTACGTCCATTTTCTTGGGATCAACGTTGACACTGCTCATGGTTCACATATCCACTGTGGAACTAAGGAACCGAAAAAAAATTATTGTAGCATTGGTCATGAAATTGCTCTTACAAATATTGTTAGAACCAAATCGCAACCTTATTTTATGATGTTTACTTAATACTTTATGGCTGTTACTAACACTTTTTAAATTAATTGTATAGCTATAATTTAAGTTTCACATATCGATGCATGTTTATTGCATGAAATATGTTATTCGATTTATCAAGATCAAAGTAAAAAAAAAAAATAACGGCTAGTTAGAAAAATATATTTAATTAAATTAATGTATTTAAACAAAATGAGGGACGAGACTACAATCAGGCTTATAAAAAAGTAAATGAAAATGACGTAGACAGGGTAAGGGTTAACCTGACAGGACATAAGAAAAAAGCGATCATTTCGTCAAAGGGCCTTTTTCAACGGACATAAAATACACAAATATAAGGAATATAAAAATAAAAATAATAAAAACTTAGCTGCGGTCAAATCCAAAGAGTCAATTAAAGTAAAGTTGAAAGAGAGCAGAGCGAGCCTATAAAGGAAAGGGGAGATTGGGTGGAGCTAAACGACAACATTCATCCCATGTGACGTAAGGGTCCCACAACCTTGTATCAATCTATTCTCCAGACTGACCCTTCCGGGTGTGTTAGTGCAATAGACAATGGCAGTGACTGCCAGGTCTTGACGCCCATATGGTCGTGTTGGGAGATGGGACACTTGTTTTTCTTGTGTAATCGCCCGAAGGTGTTCAGTTATGCGCACGATATTTGACCTCCCCGTCTCACCTATGTATTTTAAATGGCAGAGCTGACATATAATGGTGTTGACAACATTGTGGCTAGTGCAAAAAAATCCATCCTTAATCTTAAATATCCCCTTAAGTAAGACTATCTGGTCAGTTTGTACAACACAAGAACATGTCTTACACCATAGTCGGCCTCATCGTGAAGGTGCCAGATTGTTGGGTGAAGTGGTGAGGCCACTGCAAGCCAAAAGATCGCGCAGGTTTCTGTCCCTCCTAAATACAATGAGTGATTGGGCGGACAACATTTTGTTCGTCTCAGTGTTCGCATGGAGAATGACTCGATTCTTTAGGAAGATTTATTTGGCTTTGATGTTGTGTGGATGGTATGTAAGATCTAGCTTGCTCCTCTCTTGGTATCGCTGGTGCGTGATAAAAAGGCATCGCCACGAGTGAAGCTTTTGACTCGCAAAAGCTCATATTGAAATGTGGCTTCAGGATACCACCTGTGTCTAAAAAGCTCCACCATTTCCAACGCCATTTCCCAAAAGTCCTCCTGAGATTGACACAGTCTACGGAGTCGAAGAAGTTGAGAAAAGGGTTTGCAGTCCTTACATGTTTTGCGATGAGAAGAAGGGTAGAGAAGATATTAGTAGCTGTCTGTAGGTTTGAAGAAGGCCGAAGTTAACTCTCTAGAAAAACTGCCTCCTTACAATACAGCAACATAAACTATTTTATACCATATTTCTTTACTTAAAAACCTGAAAAGAAAAAAAGAAAATACTCAAACTGACTATAACCAGCATTATAATTTATTATTATGTGTTTCCTGAGAATAATTGAAAATTATTTATTTTTCTTTTACTCTTAAAATTATTATATCGTTTGCTCCACTATAAGAAATAAAGTAGAACTTATAGTTATAAATATAAATTATGCATTATGGTATATCTCAATGACATTTTTGTGTTGGGGTTTTAAAAAACAATAAAGTGTAGTATGCGATTTTAAAGAGTAGTTTAAAGAAGTTGGCGAATCATCTGCTATTTGTTCTTATTAGTTTTTAATACCATTTATAAGAGTAAAATATATCGTTGAAATTTATTTATTTACAATGCTACAGTTGATTAATGTCAATGTTTAGTTTCAATAAAATAAATCATTACATTTTATTTTTGTTTACACTTTTTTAAACATTTGACTTGCTTTAATTATATACTTTGTAAACTTGCTATAAATATGTCTATTAATAGGCTTTAATATTACTAGCAATAACAGTATTACAGCATACTATATTAATTTAAATAAAAATCCCTTAAAATAAAATTAATAACCAGTAATAAATATTTCAATTGTATCCTTGATAACCAATAATCATTTCCTTATTGTTGCATTGTCTGTTGCTAAATAAGTGAAACGTCAAATCAATCGTTGTAAGTTAATTGAGTTTATAAATATTTTAAAACTGATTTGGAAAAAATAAACAAAATCAATTTATCACCACAAAAAAGGATATTAATCTGTCATCATTTTTTTTTTATAGATAGGACTTTTAATTGACCTTGATTATCTTAGAAATAAAGAAATCTATGACATTTTAGCAAAATTAGATGAAACGTGTATTATAAAAAAAACTCGAGCCAGTTCAAAAAAGCAATGCAAAACGAAAACATATTCCCTGAGAGCATTCTAAAGACAAAGGACCTAAGTTGGATTAATTCCAAATTTCTTTTTTTTTATTTTTTTTGCATTCATTGATTCAATTTTGATTTAGTTAAAAGACAGATTTTCTTCTTCAGAAAAATAGAGCAGAACACATGTCTGACTGGCAAAGCGTTTCAATCTTTTGCACAGGTAGAGCTAGAGTCTTAAGCTGTACTAATATCAGGCAAATATCCTGACAAAAGTAAGGAGCAATTTTTAAGTGAAATAAAAGGTGTTAAACTTCAAATGATTGAACTATTGCAAAACAAAAATTCCGACCACATCATTTCACGTAGGCCTTCTAAATGTACTCGCTCCATGGACATTTTAAGAATCGTCTTCCCCCCCCCCCCCCCGGGCCCCGAATTGAATAGGGCCCCCAAAGCAGAGTCCGAATTTTTTTTTCACATTAAATTTTACGCGACCACCTTGTATGTAAGTTCCCCAAAGAGGCCCTTAAATCCCTAGCTACGACACTGATTGACTTGAGTCACCTCTTTCCACATAAAATTCACACATTAATTAATGCGTTAATGCGGGCAGGAATTATAATTAATTATTTTATTTTTTAAAAATCACATGTCGTGTTAGAATCACTTTAAAAAAAAATTAGCTCTATATCTAGCACTTGTTAACAAATAAACCCAATTCATCGTGTAAAAAAAGAAATGACATATTTTTAAAAATATCGATGCTATAAAGAAAGTAGCTGTAAAAAGGCCACTGCATTGTACCGCACAGCTTCATTATGAAAGGGATATACGAACAAATGCACAAAAAATATCTCGTTTTGAACATCCGCATAAAAGTGTTCAATATAGACTTGAGATTTAATTTGTCTCTCTTTGTGTCTACAATTTCTGATTTTTTGTTTAATGTAAAGCTGTCACGAATAAGGAAAAATTACAAAAACTATACTAAAACGATCTGCAGGGTAGATGGACCGTCCTGACAAATTTTGTCCCCATCAGTTAAATGGGGATTACTCATACCGTCAGACTACGTAATTATTGTCGTTTGAAAAAAATGAGAGAAATACCTTTTTTTTTCTAAGACATGAAAAAGTCGTAAAGCTAACACTTTTCAACTTATCAAGGGTGCCAAAAACAAACTAGCCTAGGGCGTCAAAAACCCATTTTCTCCTCTGGTCTTTTATACAGTAAATAAAATATCGGTACCTTTACTTATCTTTTAATAATTATTTTAAATTAACTGTAATATTTTTAATATAAAATTAATAAACCAATAACAAAACTTTGCGACCGTTTCTTTTTCGACCACGCAATTATTGAAAGAGTATGTATTTCTAAAAAAAAAAAAAAAGAAAAAACGTATTTTGGGCATCATTACAATTCATGATTCTTTGTATTTTCTCTACTGAAGCATAGTTTAATTTTTTAAAGAAGATGTTACTGTTTCGCATTCACACTTTCTAAATTACTTTATACTCTTTTCTATTTGTTTAGGGTATGATGGAGCCTATAAAAAATATATGTTACTTCTTTCTCGATGGTCCACTGTTAGCTTTAAACAGTGCTTTTTTCTGAAGAAAAAGGTTCCGGAACGCATATTTATGTCCGTTATGTGATAAAGAAATAACACTGAAATGAGTGTAGTAAAGATAAAACTTTAGATTATATCAAAGAAACAAAATTACATGGTTTAAACTGTTAAGTTTTATTAACTATGTAGGCTAATCTACTAAAAAGAAAACCTTTGAGGTTTTACAGTAAACAAAATGAGGGGTAGGCCTGCAATCAGGCTTATATAAAATTAAATGGAAAAGACGTAAACAAGGTAAGGGTTAGCATGACCGGACGTAACAAAACAGCGAACGTTTCGGCAAAGAGCCTTTATCAACGAACATACAATACACAAATAAAACGAAAATAAAAAAAAAATGATGGAACTTAGCTGCGGTGAAATCCAAAGTATCCAAAAAACTTGGATACTTTTGATTTCACCGCAGCTAAGTTCCTTCATTTTTTATTTTTATTTTCGTTTTATTTGTGTATTCTATGTTCGTTGATAAAGGCTCTTTGCCGAAACGTTCGAGGTTTTACAGCAAGTTCAACAGTTTTCGCATGTTTTCACCTGACAAATCATCTCGATTTCTTTTTTTGCTTTGACTGTCTACAGCTGAATGTCTTCCTCGAAGTAACCACGAATAGGCGTACTTTGAAGGATCGAAAAATGTGAGAGGTACACCCACCAATCTGATGAATAACAGTGACGATACTATGTTTGTCATCAAAGAAGCCCTGGTTGGGGTGATTATAAGATTCATCTGCGAAAATCCTCTCTCGCAGTCAATAGAAGAAATAGAAATAGTATGTACAGCACGAATCAACGGAAGCAGTGTTTCTGGATATGTCTTTTCCATAAGTAATTCACGGAATCCACGAATCATTTCTCTTTCATACAATTGTAGTCTGTTTGACAATTTTCTTATTTCCTTTTCTCCGAATGTTATCTGGTTGTTAACGTTTTCTGACCACCGTTTTTGATCTAATATGCGAGCCCACAGAGCTAATTCAGCATCTTCGTTAGCAAGCCATCTGTTCTCAATTGAGTTCTTTAGTTTTTTGTAAAAAGCGTTAGGATCAATAGGAGGATCATTAGGTGAGTTTTTTGTGTGTAATATAACTCCATGAAAGCTGAGAGTCTCGGCGGCAGCTGTTGCAGTTTTATAATGCGTGCCTGCATTTTGACTTTTTTCTTCAAAGACTTGTACAAATGCTTTTATTTTTTGATTCGCCTTGTATAGATCTACGTTGCGCTCCGGTAGATCCAATCTCAACTCAGATAATTCCTGAAGAGCATCGCAAATTAATCCTAGATCCATTATAAATTCTGTAGATGTAATTTTCTTCTCCAGGCCCTCATAAGTGCACTTATTACTTGCGCTTCTTGTTGGATCAGTTGTCGCTTGTTCAAAATGCTTCACCAGCGCTGCATAAATATTCCACACTAGAAACACCGAACGAAAACTAGATGGTACCCATCGCGTGCTTAAAACTCGTCCAATTTTCAACAGCTCAACTTCCAGTATTTCAGCACAAGAATGCAACTCTCTGCTGTTTTTTGGCGAAGCATGATACAGGACGTAAAGCTTATCCAGAAAAGATTTAAATCTATTGATTCCTGAAATCTCCTTACAGTATCAGCTACTGACAATTCGAGTCTATGATTAGCACAATGCCACACTATCACAGATGGAAATTTATCGGTAAGTAACTTCTTAACTCCACTTTTGCATCCAAACATTACAGATGCGCTGTCGCATGTTACAGAAACTAAATAGTCTTTCAGGTATTCTTCTGTTTTTCTATGAAACGTGAGACATTCGAGTAAAGCATCAAAAATTACCTTGGCCGTAACATTTTCAAGCTCCACTAAGTCTAGAAATAAATTGATTGGTTCACTTATTCCCGTGCCCTCTTCTACGCAACTCCGAATATACACTATAAGTGTTGATTTTTGACTCAACGTGGTAGATTCGTCGATCATCACTGAAATCTTACTTTTACATCGAACGATTTCTTTGGCCATATTTTTCCTCATTTCGATGCTTATATGATTCACAATATTGATGCACGCATTTGTAAAATGCAGAATGCAACCTATGTCAACTCCGTTCAGTTCTTGTAAATCAACTTCCTTTTCAAAGTTATTAAACAATTGATTTGCTTTTGCAACTTTATATGCAGTGCGAAAGACCTTTTCTGTGACAAGTTTGTCACGTTTTAAAAAATTTTAGGGCGTCCCCGAGTTCCACCCAGCTCCAAATGGGTGAAAAGCGGCGGGGTAATGCGTGGAACCTTTAGCCGTTGCTTGTGAACGCTGCATCACTTGCCAAAAAAACAACTGCTAATTGCAGATGGTCTTGGCTGACCAAAGGCTATGGAAGCAAATCCAGAAAATACAGGAGGCTGAAGTCGGAGACCACTGGCCAATTGGCGCAAAACTCGTGGCACGCAAAACTCAATATTCAATATTGAGAACGAAGATGAAAAAGAAAAACGTTAAAACAGCATTGCCAAGGGTATCTTTTTCAAAAAATATTCCAAGCAAACAATTTTTTTTAAGTCTGTGGAAAAAGGTGCCGGAACGCCGTTCCGGTGCGTTCCGCCAGAAAAAAAGCACTGGCTTTAAATCATAATTTGTTTAATATAAGATAACTCAAGTTGCCTTGTCTACGCCGGTTAAATATCTATCAATCAAGTATGCCAACATGATCTTGAAAAATCAAAGAATTTTTTTTTATCTCATTCGAAATTGTGTGAACAATTTACAAACGAACAGCATTATTTAAAAAAATATGCAATAAATGTTAATCAATTGACATAATTAAAGTAAAATTTGAAAAATGTTAATTATCTGTAATTTAAATAGATACATGTAAGTATTTATATAATTTACTTTATTTTATGATAAAACTATGCAAGTGAATAGTTTACTAGAAAGTGCATTTTTAACATGATCAAGTGCGACTCACAGAGAAATTGATGGACTACTTAAAGAAATGTTACATCTTCATGCATTTTATGTGAAAATCGTATTATTTTAATCTATACTTTCAGTACTAGAACGACACGGCAAATAATTGGCTACAAAAGCTAGTAGGAAGCCATGGTAGGTAGCAGATCAGTTGAGAAGAAAATTATATTCTTCATAAGCTTAGGCTGCTGTATAATGTATGTAAGTTTCGGCAGTTAAAAACTTTTGAAAACATGTAGGACTATCGCACACCAGCCAATTTACTTGACTGAAATGTTATTGTAAAATTTGAGTATTATATTTAATTTAACGCACACGAGATTGCGATGGACTACTTTAAATAACAGTTTTAAAAAATATGAATAAATGTAGCCTACCAGATTGTGTTAAAGATTTTTTTTTATATTTAGGCTGAAATGTAATCTCCCTAATATAATTTCTCACATCAAAATATTCTGGCAATTTCTTAATAATGATCTGTGAGATAATATTTTTAAAAATAATTAATCAAACAAAATAATTACAATCAATGATGAATTATTTCATCTAATGTGAATAACATGAATGACAAAATTAATACCTCTAAGATTATTCGAGAAGGGAAATTCTGAAAAAGTATATTTAATTAAAGAAATGAAAACTGTGTTTTATATAGCAATAAAAAATACAGTATCATTCTTATTACTTAACATTATTTAATTTCTTTTAACTTTCACTTCAAATTTATTTTTATCGGGAAAAAAAGGAGGGCGCGACTAAGATTGGTTCTGTCCCTGGCTGTGCCAACCTCTCTGTACCTCTGTTTCTTAGCCTATATTTTTAGGGTTGGTACAAACAATTACAATTTAATCGTGAAATTGCAACAAATTACCCAGCAATTAATCTTTGGTTTTGATTAACGCCAAACATTGAAATTTATGGTGTCATAAGTAACATTTATTAAACGTACTTGTCTAAAATCGATATAACACTGGATTGTCTTCTTTATACGTCATCATTTACCAAACAACTCATAACGGAAACGTGTATTGACATTATTTGATTCAAGTGATGAGCGGATCTTATTGACAATATAACACACCGAGCTGAAAAATCTTTCTCATAGCATTAATTTGTCTCAGCTGATGTTTCTGATACTGTTGTGGATGCTTGGCTTGCAGTTATATATATATAAGCGAAGTGTTAAAACTATGGTAGCAATGTTCCCTTTAAGCAGCGCGTCTGAAAAAATATTTGACCAAGTCGCGAAGGAGTTTAGAATCACCGAGCAGCAAATTTTGTAAAATATTACACATGACTTTTAAAAAGTTTTCACACGGACCAACGAAGCTTAGACTTAGAGGGAACTTTTCATGTTTAGGCAAACGATTTCTCTCAATGGACACATTAAACCTTGTTAACATTTTGAAGATTTATGTCATTCTATAGTTTTAAAACCAAAATGTTCGTGTAATCGTCAGGAAATTCGTTATTTTTAAAAAATGTATCCGCAAAATTATGTTACTTTTTTACTTCCAGTACATTTATAGTGGTGGGTCGAATAATCATTGAAAAAATTTAAATTTTAAAATTGTTATTGATTAGTCGAGAAATTAATCATTAATTACCACAGCCTTACTATTTTTATAATCCTAGCTCCTCTAAACAAAATATTGATTGTCGCGTTTCCATTAATCTGTGTTGATTCATACCATGCTAATTAATAGAGTCATTATTATGATGACTCCTTTCCTATGAACAAGTACAGAAAAATTTTGTGTTTCCTCTTCTAAGTATGAGTAATACGTTTTTACACTAAAAGACTTTTCGGAATGAATTTTTAATGTGACCTTAAATATAATAATATACATTTTATTTTTGCTCAATGTTTCGATATTTCTATAATAGTCTATTATAATACTCCTATGTATACACATGTATGTGTGTGTGTGCGCGTGTGTACGTGCATATATTACAATATATATAT